>JAYKAV010000001.1:3943748-4008138 GCA_035582835.1 Phoebastria nigripes
TCACAAAAACAGAGGCAGAGCCCGGAGGCTGTTTTTTTTTTTTTTTTTCTTTTTCCTTTCTTCTTCTTCTTCCCCCAAATGTGACAGAATTTACTTCGTACAAAACCATTCTGTAACACTGGTTTGTAAGGACTTCAGTCCTTGAAAAGACTAAACTTTGTGACTTCAAGGCTCTGGAGTAACACTTCACCAGGTAGTCCAAACTACATATATCCCACAGACATTAGAGAAGCACTATTTTTGCTGGTTATCTGTAACACAGTAAGCCATAAACAGACTTTCTTTTGTACTGTAACATTGCCACCAATAAATATACCCACAGTGGGACAACCTGCATTATAGCCAATCCTTAGATCCTCATCCTTTAGACAAACAACCCATAAGCTGTAAAAGAGTTTAAAGAAATCCAAGGATTTCCAGGGAGCACACATCCACCCCCTTCGGCTGGGCTGCATCGCTTCCTTCTATACGGCTGCACTACAAAAATAAAATCAAGCTTCCAAAAACACATCACTTCTCATTCAACAAAGCACGGTGTACTCCAGGGCACTCCCCCACACTCTGGTTTTACAAAATGTTAATTTATGAAGTGCTTAGAAGTATCAGGAGGATTGAGTTTCAGGAACTAAAGCACTCCTGCTCTAAACTATACAAGATAAATAAAGACAGGGAAACAGCAAGTGGCGGGACCGGAGAGAAGATCAACCGGCCATATACAGATGAATTCCTGCTGGAGCCACGAATTTCATGCAAAGAGAACTAAAATAGCAACATCTTTCACAAGTTTATTGTTCTGCCCTAGTGTCAAGGGAATTACTCAGCTGGAATATTCCCCTTTTCTTATGAGTGGTATATGACATTACTGTGTTGTATTACCCATCACCAGCCTCCTTGCTTTTTTGTTATAGCACAATTATTTGAAAAAAGGCCCTTCTTGGTTTGGGGTTTTGATTTTTTTTTTTTTTTTTCCTTTTTTCTTTTTTTACCTGTAGGCAAAAAGTCTGAAAATGGAAAGAAACAGTGACTTTATTACTTATATTTTCTTGTTTGTTGTTTTTCCTGGGTATCTTCCTACAAAGTTCAGATCTGCAATAACTTACTCTCACCCTGTGGTGTTGGATGAGACACAGGTTTCCTCACACACTTTGTCCCACATGCTTCACTCATACTGAATGAACTCCAGAACTCACCATTCGTAAAATGAACGAGCTTTCTAATCAGTGTATTAATGCCCTCTCCTTAAAATCCATGTGAAAGGAGATTAAAAAAATCCAGGTCAAAACCTACAAACAGCTTCAGCAGGAGAAATAAACCCATAACCCACTTCTTCAACGATATGCATGGAGAAATTTGTATAAATAGAGTAGCTGCAATTGCAGTGACTAAAATAAACCTTAAGACAGAAGATGACCATATGTCCTTCCAGGCATCATGCTACTAAATGCAGAACGACTTTCCCCGTAGCTATACTAATGCATAATTTTACATATCTGGTCAGAAATAGGAAGCTAGAGGACTTAGGAGAAATAACCCATCCCAAGGTTGTTTTGCAGACACATAGGAAAGTGATACCACCAGCAAAAGCCATTGACCGTGGAAAGGAGAGGAGGTGAGGAAACGAGAAACCACACTTCAAACGTGTGGCAGCAAACAAGTTACCAGCATATTGCAGCATTGTGTTTACTATCACAGCTGAGCTTAGAACTAAAAAAACCCAGATATTTGCGTACAATCATCTGAATTTATGTTACTTGCTGAAGTATGTTTTGTCACTAAATTCATTGCTTAAAAAAAAAAAATACATCCCTCATGCAGCATTTCCACAGGTGATACTGCTTCCCAGCTGTGTCCTGTCTGCAAACAAAACCATATGCTGCCATTCAATTACAAATACACAGGAGTTTCTTTTGGCTACAGGCAATGGAAAGGAGGTTTAAAGGCATTTTGCGTTGGCCTGGCTCTACCGTTGCTCGCCTCCAAAGGCGCAGAGGTAACCCAGCAAGCTACCCTTGGGAAAACCAGACATACGTAGATTGCTTTCACAGCAAGGAAAAGAAAAGAAACTTCATGACGCCCTTCTCCCCTTAGAAAAAACTGAAAAAGAACATATTAAATTGCAAAATCAGCCTAAAATCCTGTCTTTTTTTCTTTTAACGGTGTTGGAAACCTCAGTACCATGGCCTTCACATACAACAGCCCACCAAACAGAAGCCAGGGAGTTGCTACAGCTGAACAATTTGCAGGTTATGCCACAGCAGAGGGGCTGGGAGCCTAGCTGGAACGCAAGCTAACAGAGCATCACTGATTTAATTGACTGATGATTTAATAAAACGCTCTGGATAAGGATTAACTTGCTTTGCTTAATGTAGCTCAGCTTCCTGGCAGCAGGAACTGGCCCAGCACTGTTCCTGGGCTGGGAGCTGGGCTGCCTAGGGGCTGCACCCACCGCTGTTCCAGGGTCACCCCTGCTCCAGCCGACACCCCGGGCATGCCACTTCCCTTCCCCAAATAATGAAGCTTAACACAAAGCTAAGGTACAGGCTAGCATATGCACACACACACAAAAAAAATCTTAAGCCTTTTTCATGCTATAGTAAGTCCCTTACCCAGCTCTGCCTGCCCTGTCTTACTCCAGAGATGAATACCTGGCCAAATACCCACAGCCTCAAGACTAAGTTTCTTCTTTTGCACCATTTCAATCTCATAACTGTCAAAAAATCATTTAATGGATTACTTAATTCCTACTCAAAGCCTGGAAGGAGATGAAGCAGTGTAGGGTTAATAAAAGCAGTGCCGTTCCCCATGCCTAGCAGAGGAAGGCAGCAATCTCTCAAATGTGCACATCTGGTTCCCCTGCTCCCATCTCTTCACCCATTAGTAGATATAAAAAACAAACCCACAAAACTCAAATCACAGCAGCTATCACTCTACAGTCCATATGCCCAATTTCAAATAAAAAAAGATACTGTAAAAGTTGGAAAAACAGAGCGTAAAAGGATTATTAGCTAGCTCTAATTATACAAACTGATCTCATCCTCTTGTCATAAGCTTCTTTCCTGTGTCCGGAATCTATTTGTGAAACGTAAAGACCAGCCTTTTGTAAATATCCAAGGGTCATTAACACAGGGTGATTAATTTCCCATTTTACAATACACACATACTGTCAACCAATTCACTTGGTAATAAGATCTAACCCTGCCCTCACTTGTCAATTTTTTCCTTTAAAATATTACTAATGGCAAACAATATTTAAGATACCAATTTGTAAAATCCAAACAGTGTTTCAAAAGGAGCTATCATGCTGCTATAATAAAATAAAAATTACAGACCACATCTCCAGTTCAAGTAGCTACATCCTAATAAAGTTAAGAACTAACAGTCAACTTGAATTAAAGTGCAGCATGTATGCAAAAGCACACGTATGTTTATACTCAAATTAAGTCCTCCAACAGGTTCTAGGGCAGCTGTTTCACGTATGCATGAGACATTTATCTCAGGCTCAAATATTAACTTCCAGAAATCTTCAGCAGACATTCTAGATGCCTCTTCAAATGAGTAAAATCCAGTTTATACCTTCCAGTACACTTTGTAGTTTGAACACACATTTTGGCAGTAAATTGTGGGGAAGTTCTCAATGATAACCAGCTCACGTTTGTAAGAGCGATTATCGACTTTGGGTGCTTTAACTAGGAACTTCTTGAAAAGCCCCAATTTTCAAAGGACAAGTAAAACCAGAATTTTCTGCAGAATTGGGGGCCATCCCAAGGGGTATCAAGCTGGGCAGCCGAAGCAGAAGCATCATGAAAGTTGCTAGTTACCTTTGAAAGCAAAGATGCATTATATGGGACTGACAGTGCCTCCAGACGCTCAGCACCAGGTGAAGAACGGTGGGGAGGGAAGAACAGGACTTGGGGAGTATTTCACCCAAATGTATAAAAGGATAAACATGATGGATAGTTGTCATCAGCACTGAAATGCCTGCAGCCTTACCTGTGCAGTGGAAGAGAGCAAAGCCTCTAACTATTGATTCCAACAACTCTTGACTATAGCATGTGTCCTAAAAACAGCCTTCTCCACCTTACTGTTCCCCTGACTCTCAGAGCTGTGTTATTTTAGGAACTACGTTGAGCAATGATGGTTTCAGCAAAAGAAACAAAACCCCCAAGCCCTAGAGCTGAATGACCCTCCTTCTCTCTGTGTCCCACAACCCACAGCACTTGTACTGCGTTCCCAAAAATGCAGGCCTGGAGTAGAAAACAACTCCTGAGGCCCAAAGCACCATGCACGTTCTTATGCTGACAAATATTATTAAATATTTCCTAGCATGTGCAAACCAGGTAGTTATCCAATGCATATTTTAATAAGTGCATGCACCAACCTTACCCGCTAAAGCCACAGGTGAGAGTTGGAAAAACTGGCATCAAGACCAAGATCCAAGAGACACCTCCGCCCTCATTTTGGTCAGAGCAGCTTCAGTACCCAGTGTTTTAATGTGCTTTTTCTCTCCGAAGAATACATCAGACTCACTTTTCCCTTCAGGCTCCCTTTTGCAAATGCTCCTGCTCTGCAGCTCTACGCATCGCGGACTTACTCAGGGAAAGCCTGGTTGGCATTTTTTTCCAGAAGAGGAAAACTTCATCAGAAACTTCAGGTTTCCTACTGCAGAACCTGTGCTAACCCCACTACCTGTGGCACAGGACAATCGCATTTGCCACTGCAAAATTAAGAATTGTTTCTTCTTAAGTGCTCCTTTTCTTTCAAGTCACAAAACTATGGGAAAAATATTCTCCTCTAACAAATACTTTATTTAGGTAGTCACAGAATATGCTCGTTTTACTGGAGCATCCGTTCCAAGGCATGACAGTCTCAAAAAATGCACATCATTCACCCAGCAAGTGCAATGATGGACTCACTTGGTACCACATCCCCAGAGAGGAAAAATTAGAGCTGCAGGCTCTGTTCCGAGGACACTGTATTACATTACACATCCAGGGAATGACCCACAAAAAGTAAAACCCCAAGCAACAGAAAGTATTACATCTCTAAAACAGACAAGAGAGAAAACTCGTTCAAATCTGATTTTTAAATTAATTAAAGCATCAAATAATAAAAATCCAAATAAGCATAGATTCTACCCAATTCTACTACCCCACTTTCTGGGTTCGAGCCTTTCTGCAGCTAGCTCACACCCAAAAAAGCAAACTTTGCAAACAGACACCCCACTTTGCACCTGAAATCCTTTCTTTCCAACTGCCTTTACAAAGTGGCCTTTTAGACTGGCCCCTCAGGAATCGAATGGGTTAAGTGCCCACAGGTCCCAGCCTCCCCAGTAAATCATTTATTACCCCAGCTCGGGGACAAGCAGCTATGCAGAACCAAGAGCCCACGCTGTGCAGCTGTTCGCCAGCCAGGCAACTCTCTACAATTACGTTATAACGCAGGATTAAGCTTGGGGAGTGGAAATAGGTTCCTTTATTACTGGGGTTTGGGTTTTTTTTTCAAGTTATGCAGCTATTTTAAATGTTACAGAGCTCATTAACATGAAGTTCATTAACCAGCAACCACTGTATGAATGAAATGAAAAGATTAACATTATAAGCACAATTATGGAAATACTAGACCAGCAGGCAAAAAAAGGAATGGGTATGAGAATGCTGCTCCTAAACTCCAGTTTAGCTTTTTTTTTTTCCAGATCCTTCAGAGGAGGCACACCCAGAAATCAGATGTGATGCAGAGGCTGGTTCCCAGGCAGGAGGTAGGTGAGAAGCTCTCACTGCTTGTGCTGGGGCTCCCTAGAGATTTCTCTGCTGCTGCCATGCAAGGAAGAAGTCATCCCTTGGGTAACCCCCGGGAAGGGTCTGGCATCTTCTGCAGCAGCAAGCACTGCTCACTGCAAGCTCACCGCGCTCCAGAAATGAGCGGCAAGTTAAGAAACTAATGCCAAATCAAGCCACAGATTGCTTCTCTTACATGGCAACTGGTGTTGTGCATTCCTCCTTTAAACACGGCCCCATACATTTGGCTAATGAGCATCAATGTTCACGATGAACTTGGAAACCAGCCCTCAGCCAGCCACATATTCACTCCCGACAAAGCAGGTTTCATTCATAATTTTGTCAGAGACTTCACTTCTTTCTCAAGCTCTGAAAGTAGGTATAATTCCCCTGCACAACCCCACTGAAAAAAGGAAACCCAAATAATTACAGTAAATACTTGTCTCTCTACAGTAACAGCAGTTTATGATTAATCTACCTGGCTGTTGCTACAGCTCAGTAACGCCAAACGATTTGGACCCAGTACTGTTAAAGCGCTGGTCTTCTCAGGCAAGACCATGGAAAATGTGAGACATTGCAGAAGGTAAACAGGTTAGAGACAGTGGGAGGAGAAAAGAGGCAGTTTGCAGTGGTTTTCCTTCCTCCCCTCCCTCGACAGAGCTCAAACATGGCAAGCACCCATTTCCAAGCAAGACTCTCGCAGTTTCTTTGCTTCAGGCTAACAGTTTTTGCAAATTCAAGTCTTTTTGGAGAGAATGGGTGTAACTCCATGAGTCAGAACAGCTACTGTCAGTATTGCAATAACCATATATTCGCTTTTAGGTCAGATCCATCCCCTGATCTGGTTCACCACACTGAGAAGCTGGTGTTAACAGAAAAACAAACCCAGAAGCCTCAACACCACGACCACTCCAGAACAGACAGATGGCCATCGTGCTGACCGGGAGGCACGTCCGACTGGCAGCCAGCGGGACCTAAGCCCCACGGACCTGAGCTCTGATCCTGACCAGCTTCCATGGAAATCCTCAGGCTGTAACCACATACCTGCCCCAGGGACATGAAAGTCATATCTTAAAATAAAAGGGAAAAACAGCTGATGCTCTAAGCGTTAAGTGCTACTTTACACCATGGCATATGCTTGATGTAAGGGCTGAGACCACACACCCCTTTTCTTTCATTTTTTGCTTCCACTGCAAAGAAGTTGTATTTTATGGCAAAATAACTTGTCAAATTTGCTTACAACATGTGCTTTGATATCAGCATCCCCTCCTGCTGTCAAGCAGGTAAAGTGGGCAAACCCACTGCCCCAAACCCCTCACCTCAACCCTTGCTTGTACCTGAAAGAGCTGCCAAAACATTTAACCTTACTTTAACTGCATGAAGCAGTACAGGTGGCTCCAAGATGTCCTTCAGGTCGTTCCCACACCGAGCAGGGAGGAGCAGGGCAGGTCACGATGCTCAGCTCCTGGAAGAGAGGGAAGAAGGAGGAGTCACCAGATGCAAGGGACAGCACGGCTGCTGGGGGTCCCAACACCCAAACCGGCATCACAACACCTTCACTGAGTGGGATGGAAACCATCCTCTACCTTGCTAGCCATATGGGAGGCATGCATTGCCTCCTGCAGTAGTCCTGTGTGGTGACCTACCGCAGGCTTCCATGAGCACACATGGGGCGATGACCACACAAAGTATAGGGCTATATATAGACCCACATGGGCATTCGGCACCATCTAAGAATAATTGTGCTGCTGAGTTGTATTTGCTACTGTCCTGCTATTTGGTTTATCCCCAAAGCTGTTGATCTGCTGTCCATCACCGTATCCCAAACCTCTAAGCTGGCCTTAAGTCCTTTACACCCATCTTAAACACAATCTCTCCAGGACAGAATTCATCAAACTATTTGTGAACTCCCTTACGGCAAGGTATTTTAAAAGGAACAAAAGAGCTAAAAGTAGATGATGGCAGGTGATGGCCAGCAGATGAAGCCCAAATCTACCAGCAAGTCTCTGCCAAACCCTTCTGGGTTGCCTGCACTTTTCCACATGCTGATTTCCTGCTCTGGGGCAAAATCTACTCAGTAGATTCATCCACAGGGATGAATCTGGTCTACTGAGCACACCTGGAAAGAGCAGTTAAAGTAGATTAAATGTCAAAAGGAAAAAAAGCCCAGGTTGGGCTTTAGCTTATTAAATGCTGTGTGGGAGATTTTATTAGCTAAATCAAAGTCATCAGGGCACCTTAGGCCATCATTTGGTTACCACACCAGCAAAGGTTGTGGCTACGCACACATCACCAAACGCAAGCGCGACACACCGACTGCCTCCTCCTGTTTTACCAGATAGAGGAGACTCTGCCCCTGCACTCTCCCCGTTGGGAAAGCATCCGTAATCAGGGAATCTCACAGCCTGAGCCAACCTGCCGAGTTCAAAGTGCAATTACAAGCACAGAAGTAACAATGGTAAAACTAGTTACTGGCTGGGAAATCAATTGTATTGTGTGAATTAGCTGGGGAATGTACAACACTGGAAGATAATGCATTGCACAACAAATCTCACTCATTCATCTATACAAGAACAGCATCACCTGAACACCTCAATGCTGGTTTTACACAATGTTTTCTTAAGATTTATTGCTAAAAGTGTCTTTTATCCATTCTGCTGGTGGGTTCCTGCTGAGAAATGGGAACCCATTTCCCATGGGAGAGTGTTCTGCAAGGCACTACAGGGTACTGCATGCTAAAAGGCAATTTACTACAAATATATAGATTTAAACATAGACCAAATTGGAAAAAAGAAAAAAGTTTGCCCTCTTGTTCCTCTTAAAGTATCAGGATTGTGCATAAATTTCTTCATTGCGGTGTCACACGTTTCTGAACTATATTCTTATGGCAAACTACTGGAGCTGAAAGAGGAATTACCTGAACTCTGAAATCCCAGTCTAGAGTGCACGAAACCTCTTTGGATTCATTAACCAGTAAAAACCATCCTTGCAGTCACAAACAAACAGACTGGAACTTCCCTCCGGCATTCCTGTAGTGTTACTTTCAGGACCACATTTTAAAAGATGGTTACTGTTTGATAAAGCAATGATTAACTACATTAAGCAAGCAACATTAACCCAAGGCTCCTACTAGCCACCCCATGTTGATCTCCAAGTAACAGCTCTCTCCAAGGCACGTACTACAACAATACAGTGGTTTCATTCATTTGTGAGACACTGATAACTTGGCTTTTAATACCATACTTGTAATATTTTGGCAGAGAAAGCAGGGTTTACTGCTATTCCTTTGAACCAACAAGCAATACAGACATGGCTAACACTGCTAAAGTAGATAGTGAGTATGCTGTGAATCACTGCAGGTTTTTCATCATATCCACCAAGGAATGAGGGTGTGTATATGGAGACGCACATGCAAAGCTCACTTGGATGCTCATGACTCGGAAAGGATTAGCAAGTGGAGAAAATCAACTGGCCCAGCAATAAAAAGCAGTAATACAGATCATAAAATTCTTCCTCTGGGCTTTTTTTTTTTGTTTGCTTTTATTCTGTAGGAATTTCTAGATTGCTACAGGAAGAAGCAAAGAATATTAAAAAGTCTTAGATACATATTTTAGTTCCGTATGTAAAGAGCCTGCACAATCAGTAAGGCTGTCCACATCAAAGAATCAATTTCCCAAAGAATTGATTTCTGCTTCCCATGAAACTGTTGTGGGATAACTGCCGCATGCCTAAGCACACCCATTTCAGAAGAAGGATTTCCCCATGTGGATTTCTTCTCCTCCTCTTCCTTTACTGGGAAATCATTACCAAGTGTAGATGAACACCGACGTAACTCCTCTTTTCTGAATCTTAAAAAGATGGTTTTAAAAATTATGTTTCATGGGTGAGCTCAAACTGCTTTACAAATAAAAAACTATTCTGTACCATCACAGGAAGATGATGACATACGGTATCTTTATAAGGAAAGCTGTAAAAAGCACCGGATTCCTACACTGCTCTGCCAACATTCCCGTATTCTGACCTGTAACTCCGAATAATTTCTGCCCAAACAGGCCTATAGTCACGATATCACACAGTGCTCGCTAAAGTAAATGAGAACATAAAGGAGAGTCCTTTTGACACTTGCCTTTACTCAAGCTGTTCTGCACAGATTTAATAAAAATAGGGGAAAAAACCCATCTTGTTTGCTAGAATAGGATTATTTGATGGCAGATTGCTCATGGTCTTGCTCCCTACATACCGAGACAGCTAAAGCAGAAATTACCCATGCCACTGATGAATTACTGAAACGTGTTTAGGGAAGAGAGAGGGAAATAAAGTTTAAGGACAGCATTACAGCTATTTAAACTTTTAAAAAGACAAAGTAACTGGCCCTGTGGATTATATATGTAATTCCTGTAATAGATAAGTTCTTTTCCCAAAAGAGAGCCCAATAGCTTAGAGGTGATCCACATCTGATGTTTCCTTTACAGGCAGAGGAGCCAAGCATCAAAAGGTACTCTCTCTACATTTCAAAGTGAAATGAATAGCAGTGACTAACACAGAGGAAAAAGGAGTTATCTTGTGTTGAAAACCTATTTAGGAGCAATCAGCTGGGGCTCTCAAACACACATGCTTGGTAGAGCCCCAACACTTGGACCTCAGGGTTTCCAGTTGCTCTGCTGGTTCCTCCCCAGCGAATGCCCACCCTTCCCAAACACTGCCCGGCACAGAGGAAACCACTCCTCAAACTTGCTCTTTTTTCACCCTGAACACAAACCCATTTTATTTTTGAGAAGTGTTGCATGTTTTGTTGCTCTGCCAGCTCATCGCTTTGACACGTCGAACAAGTTATCCCACCATCTGGTTGCAATTGCCATCATGAAGCTTTCAACAAATTCAAAAAACAGCACCAAGATCAGGGCACTAACGGTCTAGGAGATGAACTGCTGATTATTTGGGATTATTTCATACAGCTGGAACCTTTTGATAGCCAAAACGCCCAAACACAGCCAATCCCACAGCTACGGCACCCAAACAAACCTCTGGAGTATTTCCGAGTTTTGGCTGTTGCCCGCTATAAAACCTCCTCACAATTTCATATCAAATGTTGTCAAGGAAAACACTGCTTCTCCTCCTCATGTCCCAAATTGCTGGGTATACAACTGCATGCTGCTGTTATCTTTTGCTTTTAATACACAGCCTATACTTATATACCATGATATTCTCATTACAGGACATCCTTTTCCTGCTTCTATTGCGTCTCCCAAGAGAAACTGGCTCACAAGACCTTTTCGGAAGTTTGTCCCATGGTCTGAGCCGTGTTTCCTAATTCCTTAGGGAAGGGAGCCTGGACACACTCCACTTGGACAAGGCATTTCCCACAGTCACATGCTACGAAGCCACGTTCAGAGCAGCAACTTCTTCCCTTGGTTGACCTCAAGGGAAAGTCAAGCAGGTCCACACCAAGGCTAGAGAAGAGTAGCAGCATCCAAGCTGCTACAGCACTCAGTGAGACAAATCAATGGACACATGTTGGCAATATAAATGGAAGAATAAAAAATTATTTGCCTAAAATCTGCTTTGCTTTGAACAAGCATAAATGCAACATGGATCAACTAACTGCTGCATCACACTACATTTTTACCAGCAGAGCAGAGGGCAGATTGCAGCTCATCACATTTTGACACACACACAAGGTTCCTCTAAAAGTAAACGATGGGTTTTGTTTAGAGGGCAGCATCTGACTTGGCACACTGGATGAAAAAAAGCCAAGAATTTTGAAACAATAGAAAGTAAAACATACCCATATTTCACACGATTGTACACACTGCACAGCAAGCAATAACATTAAGATGTTAACTGGAGTCCCATTAATCCTGATTACCAAGAGTTGGGAGACAAAAATTCTTTCATATACACTAAGTTAACTTTTGAAACTTAAACTCTTTTGACAGTGTCGCCTTGAACTTGTAGACAGAAATATTCCCATGTCGGTGGAAAAGGGAAGCAAGGAAGCACCCAACCAAGAGCGCCTCCCTGCTCACTCTAGCCCTGGACAGACACAAATTTTCTCTCTAGAACTTGGAGATCTGGACAGAGGTGAAAGAAGTTTTGGGTTTGCTTTTTACTTCCACCAGCAATCGCAAAGCAGCGAAACAAAGAGACTGGGGATGCTTTATGCCTCTCTGCCTTGCCTCTTGACAGCAACCTGAGCTCCATAAACTCCTCTTGTGCCCCAGGAACCTGTTTCCCCAGGAGAAGATGAGGTGCCATGGGCACTTTGCAAGCAGTGAAACCCCCTGACCTCTGACAGCACGGTCCTGCACAAGTGCTCTTGAAAGGCATACAATTTACTTTTTGAAGGCTGAAACCAGAAGAAAAAAAAACTGGAAAGAATAATAATATTTTTGTGACCCATTACAGTCTTTACTAATAATAAAAGCAGGACTTGGTCCAGAAATTTGATCATCTTTAAACTGAAGCATGGCACAGCATTCATCCTAAATAGCAAGTGCTTCTTTCCAGACAGTCTTGTAAAACCACATCAGGATTGAGATGAGGACTTCAAACTGTTTCCACAAGACCATCATGGCTGACTGTCTGCGGGAGATATTAAAACTTAACTCTTGGAGAGTTTAAAATCTGTGCAATGCATTAACACTTCATTGAACCACCATGGCAAGACCACCATCCCCCTTGTTACTGGGGAACAGTATCAGAGTGATTAGCTAAAAATAAAGCAAACAGCAGCATGCTGCAGTAACATCTCATGCCCACAGCCACTCCTAAAACACAAACACTTTTAATTCTGCAACAGATTCTTCTCCTCCCCCTCTTGTTTTCATTGTTTGCTTGCCCTTCCTATCCAGGGAGCAAAGCCACAAGAACCATCTCTCCTCTATCGTGACATTCAAGTTACAATCCGAATGAGTTGTGCCCTCTTGCTAACACGGGCCAAAGCCCAAAATAAATCCCCTTCAGAAGACCAGGAAACAGAGGAAGCACAAACAGTGAAGCCAAGGACTACTTCAACATGGCCATCATAAAGAGCTACCAACAAAACGTCTCAATGCAAAGGAAAATGCCGCTTAACCACAGTCTCCCACTTAACAGAATGGGCCTATTTTCTTTGAAATATTGGGTGCAGCTCATGAGCAGGACAGGCTAAACGTTTCCTGGGAAGGCGACATGTCACCCCCAGAATAGGATACGACCCTGAGAAAAGGCAGAGTGGTTGGAAACAAGAATCATGCAAAAATTTTGGTTGGAAGGGCCCTTTGCAGGTCATCTGGTCCATCACCCTGCTCAAAGCAAGGCCACGACATCAAGGTTATGACATTATCCCCATGCTTTCACTGTTCAAAATTGTCCCAGTCAACTGTGGCCTCTGTCTCAATTCCCACATGAAAAATTGAGCTAAAAAGGCTCATCGAGCTCCATCACCACAGGAATGAAGTCAAAATCATCATCAGTTGCAAGGCACTCCAACTCCAGCCATGTAGCCTGCACAATTCACTTATTTAATCTGACTTTCCCCACGTACAAAATTGATTTTCTTGTTCATTTTCACACAGTTTTTAAAAAAAAAAAAAAAAAAAATCAATAAAATAAAGAACTTTTACTTAGTAGAAGTAGTTTACTTAGAACAAGGTACTTAGAAACCTTGTGATAAGGAAGGGAACATGTACATGTTGAAACCAAATACCAGCATACAACATGAACTGACACATTAATACAAGCTTTCTCCTCGTTGTTAAGGATCATCTTGGTATAAAATACAAAGTGCAACTCTATATTCCTGTCTGCCACTGCAGCTCCAGGCAAGACCAAGGTCCTTCCGTGCTGAGCACCGTGGAGGCACGCAGCAAGAATCCCTTTGCCACCGTGTTTACAGGTTAAACAGATAAATGCTGGGAGGGGACACGAAGGGCCAGAAAACAAAGCGACCCGCCCAAGGCTTTACAGATGACTGCCAGCACAGTCTGTAATCCGGCAGGTATCACCTCTACACCCACACAGCAAAGACATCCCCGATTTCTTCAAAAGCTGGCTGTCTCCATCCACCGCCACGCGGCTGCCCAGCTCTGCCGAACACCAGCCAGGCAACCGCGGCATTAAGTCGCTTTACTGCTCGAATCAACACGTCACTGGAGCTGCGCAGCACTTAATTATATAAATTAGGAGATCTGTATAGGAGATCTGTATAATGGTCCTAAACCAGTAATGAAAGAGAAGGTCTAATGATGCAACAAAAATCTGCAACCCAGCGCTCAGATTACTGGTGGGTTACACAACAGCTCAAACAATTAAGCATTTAGGTGGCTAGCTGCAGACTTGCATAGTGCAGATCACGTTTTCCCAGAGCCATCATCTGACTCCAAACATGTGAGATCCACTCAAGCACACCCTACCTACCTCCCTTGCCCCAGAAGCTCAAGGGTGAAGGTGAGGAGCTCAGCGTTTGAGCAGCAGTGCCATCCACAGCAGAGCAGAAGAGATGCTCCAAAGCAAAGTCAGCCCTTTTCCCAAATCTCCCGCCCAAATTCACATTTGAGCAACGAATACGTCTAAAGTCTGTCCTAGCAACCCCTTGTATCTCACAAGTAGTGCTTACTCCTCTCAGCATTAACATCCCATTGTATAGAGATGACATAACTCCAGTGAAACCTGTTCAGTTTACAACTGGGGTGACTTTTGCACCATGCCGTGCGATTTAACTCCCAGCTGCAGCCTCGTTTAAGAAAGCATTATCAGCACAGGGTCAATAGAGAGAGATCACCCATCAACTCTGACAACAAATAAAGCAATTTAGGTATTTGATGAGCACTCAGCATGAACAGTTTATGTGGAAGAGAATGCTCCTACCCCAAGATTTCTGAGTGTGGGTTTTTTACTGAATAGGCTCAAATACTTCCAGATAATATTGATTTCTATTCATAGCATTCATACGGCGTAAGGGAGAAATCATTTGGTTTGAAATATTCTTTTACGCTGTATTGACCTTTTATGTCAATAAACATGGTACCAAATTGCAGCTTAGCAGCCTAATTTTACCTTCTTTTTGTAAAGTGCTCAGATGAAAAGCGCTATACCAGCATCAGGGCTGAGAAGTATTATTTGGGTTTTGAAAAGCAGTTAAGTGTCATGGTCAGTCCACATGTTCAATATTGAAGGGCTCAAAAGAAAATTGACAGCACCAAAACTGCAATGGTAAGGAAGTGTGACAGTATCAGCTTGGAAGCTGCTTATCAATATTTGCACGTGCTTGTTCAAACAAAAGCCTCAAGAAGAGATGCTATGCCTTATCTAGAAACCCTTTAAAATTACTAGTAGGTCACTGTTCTTATTAGAAAAATGCCATACTCGTATTCCCCTTTCACCTGTAAAATAAACTGTTAATTCTATTAAAATCCAGATTGGGAACTTTTCACTTCCACATATTACCCTTCCTGCACGCCGTCCCTCCTCCACATCCCCAATGCTTTCCCACCCGCACCGTGGTCCATGAAAGGCAGAAGTGATGCCAGCAGCAAAGCAGGCAATGAGTGAGGCACGGTGCAGTAGCGAGGAGGGGAGAGCTTGTGTGATTTTCAGAGATTATTGAGGAATCTCTGAATGAAGCCTCTGGGCCCATCCTGTACTGAAGGGCCCGCAGCTTGTTTCTGCGTGTATTAACACATGTGGTCTGTGGTTACAAAGCACACTGGCACATACTTAGTTCTGATCCATCCGACCTCTTGCAAGGCAGGCTGAGTAGGTAGGCACTTCACAGCTGAAGCTGCAACACCGTTCATCACAGAGGTATCACTGAGTGCACAACGGCAAAGCTCAGGGAATTAAACTGCATTTGTATTTTGTTTCCTTTACGTACAGAATCATTTTTGCCAAGGCAGAAGGTAGTGCAGGGTGCTGTTACAAGCCATTTGTAGCTGCAGCAGACCTGCAGTTACCACATCAAGGTGGATGGCTGGAAAACACCAGTGTACAACCACAGAGCATCTTTTACCCTGCAACCCCTTCAGCAGGTTGCCTGATTTGCTTTCCTATAGCTCGACTTCTGCCCCCCCACCCCCAACAAAAAGATTGTTTTCATTCAGTTGCCTTTTTTTTTCCCCTCTAAAGAGGCAGACACCTGCAACAATAATATCTTTATACAGAGGCAGGTCATAGTAACGCAGTATGTTACAAGTAGAAAAGCAAGGGACGTTATTAAATAGCATTAGCATGTGGCACAGATTTTGCCCAGTTCCCAAACAGCCCAGTGCTTCTGTAACTCCCGAGTGAATGCCGGGGGAGGAAGCAACCTTTCGCCACCAGCAAAAAGATTCCCAAAACAAGTCATCAAATGCCCACATAACCTGCATCTCAAAGTCTGACATCAAATATAGCCTAAAATTAACTGAGCCTGCTACTGCTCTGCATTCACACAGCAAAGTGAAATCCTGGCTGTGCCTGCATCCTCCCATGCGTTTCACACATGGGCTGGAGGTGGCCAGAGTGAGACCTACTCATTATTTTCTCTGCAAAGTGCACTCCTGCCAGCTTTATCGTTAATCAAAAGTTACAACCAGTCACCAAACTAGCACTGCGATGACTTCACTACCAGCTGCTAGGCATCCTGGAAAAAAACAAAAACAAATTACATTAAGGTTACCATCACTTACCAAATCCTACTACAGGTACACTGGGCAATTAGGCAACTTTGCTGACATATCTGCCAGTACTTTCCTTCATGGACTTACTACAGCTCTCCTCCCAACCATCCCCTGAAGCAAAGGATCTTTAGTTAAAGCAATGACAACAGTTTTCGCCCAACAGAATGCCCTCCCCCTCCTCACCCACCCCAAGCAGGTACAGGAAAGTAGCTTTTTGCTCAGTGCAATGAGCAGTGAAGGAAAAACAAGAAGTTAAAGCCGACTCTAATTGCCCGGGCACACCCTTCTTCCAGTGCACCTGTAAACGACGGCTTGTGCAACACCACCCCAGTGTCAACAGGAGCTGTAGGCGCTACCCAAGCACGCAAACGGCAATAAAGCAAAGGCACTACCTGCATTTCCACGTGCATGTAGGGTTTCCAAGTGCCTATCTACCCATCTACACCTATGCAAGTGGTGATTCACCTCTTGCAAACAGGGCCGCGAACCATTTGGATCTCCCTTTTCCAGTATTCCTGCGATTGTGGCTAATCTTCTGGTTAGACATTGCCTGCCTTCTTCAGGACTTGATCCTCATCCTGCACAGCACCAAATAGGGTTAGCTGGTAACAAAACAATAAATAAATAAATAAAACAAATAAAAAGCCAAATAATATTTAACTGGTCTTCCTGAGCTGGGAGGGTCTCTTCAATGGCATGCATAGCCTTTTCAATACTTTTCAGGACCAGGAAAGTTTTTGCTCCTTGCTTTGCTTCAGCTGACCATAGCCTGCTTGTGGTAACACATTTGGTTACCATCTGACCCAGGACTTTGAGTGGGGGAAAAGGGATAAAGAAGCACATAGAGATGATGGCCACAGGGAGCACAGCACCAGTGCTAAAGTCTACCTGGCCAACAGCCCGTACCATAGGCACAAGCTGTCCTCGTAAACAGGCTGCGGGAGTTACCCGGTTCCACAGTCCAGCCCCAGCTGCCGTCCCTGGGACCGTCCTGCATGGACATGCAGGAACTTTTCCACGCACGTGATCCATGCACACAGGGCGCACGGAGCAGCGGCACAATGCCGGGAGACGGAGGCTCTCAGAAAGCATCGCCTCTCTGCACACAGAGCGCACCTGGCAGAGGGCACCGGCGGAGCTTTTCCCAGCCATGCACAGATGCTCCGTAGTTTGCCCTTACAAGAAAGCTTCAATGCCACAGATTTAATCATCATCTACCTGCTGCACCAAGAGTGTAAATAAATCCCCTATTCAACAACATAAAGGAATAACCTCAGCAGCAAAAGTAGTGCTCTATAAACTACCATTTCTTGAGACAGATACCTGTCCCTAACTGTGCCCAGACTGACTGGTCCTCAGTCTGTGTCTAAACCACTGATCTAGTTGTCTGGTTTTAGGGCACCAGTTTGCTCAGCACTTCGTTATTTTTTTTCTGAAGGAAAATGTTTCAAGGCAGGGACCATACCACAGTATTTAATATTGTCCTTACCTTGGGTCAAATACCTTTATACTCTGTGCTTTTCATTTGTTGATGCTTAAGTTATCTTTTTTAAGATAACAATTTTACTTTTGTTTCTTTTTTCCCCTCCAGGTGCCCTGCCCTTAACAGCAGCAGACTTAAATCTAGACATTATTCCACAGATAACATCTATTGCTAAACAACATTTTTCTGATCTATACTTACAAAGCGCTCCGACATATGCTCAATTAAAATGCTCACCATGACGTCTAAGGGCACGTGCACTTTTTCCACAGCATGTTTAGGATTAGAAAGACAGATTTACGCCATGGAGAACACTGACACACTGATGCCAATTTAACTTTTGTATGCCCTACACACAAATAATAAGAAATAATATACTTTAGATAAATGAACAAGTGCTGGTATTTCTACAAACGACAGAAAACAAAGACACCAGAACTTAATGCCTGCCCAGAAATTTAAACAAAGAATGAGTTTAGATTAAGAAAAGTATTCTGAGATAATCACATCTTCCCTGATCTGTTTAACCTACTTCTTAGCAGTAGCAAATGCTCATTATGTTGTTTCCCCCACCAAAAGAAAAATGCAAGGGGTGCAAGTGTACAGCATAAGCATTTAGCACTAGAGGTTGCTAGAGATCACAGATAACCCATCAGATCGTGATAAGTGATCAGTGTCACAGGTGAAGAAAGCCTGCTTCATTAAGAGTTACATCCTCACGGAAAATCTCTTGAACAGCCAGCTTGCAAAAGGCAAACAAATCTTACAGCTCTTAGATCATCCAGTAAAGACCTGACACTTAACAGTGCCAGGAAAAGATACAGCTAAGCTTTAGAGATGCTCTTCTGCAGGTAGCTGCTGAGTCTCCCCCATCGAGGGCTTTCAGTTCTGGCGAGGTTTCCACAACTGGTTTAAGCCAAACTCAAACAGCTGCCACCACCCACAAGTCTGCTGCTGGCCGGATCAAGGGTCAGCTAGGCTGAGACTCACGTTTCTTCTGCCACGTTGGTTTTCTGCTGGAGCAGATTCCCTGATCCAGGAGAAGGGGCTGGAGCGCTGGGGCCAGCACAAGGAAAGCCCTGGGCCTGCTCCTCGGGCAGCCCCCTACAACCAGGCCGAGGCCAGCTGCAAAGGCATGCGTGCGTGGTGGGGCGAGCCGGCTGAAGGACCCAGGGCCTCTCCCCATGAGCATGCTCCCCAGGGACATAAGGGAAGGGCTCTTAATTGACATCTAAATTCTTGGGGGTGACGAAAGAGGAAGAGATCTCCTGAGAACTTCAGGTGGACGAAGGACAACCAGCAGAAGCCAATTAACTCCTAAGCAACAGAGATCTTTTCATGTAAACCTCCGGACTGGCAATGGGCTAGCAGGTATGCATGTGATTATGAAGGAATGGGAAAGGTGGGGTCAGACACAGAAACAGAGAAAAAACGAAGTTTTTCCAGTGTTTCTACAGGAGATAAACATCTACCTCCTGATTTATGTTTTTATTTTAGGGTGAGAGATTGTTTCTGTTTCTGGGCTTTTTTGGGATGACATGAGGGTAAGAAGAAAGCATTAGGATCATTCAAGTTCTATTGCTTCTGTTGCAGGCTGAAAAATTTCACCCCTGTTTTCCCCTCAAGCCCATGACTTCAGGATTCGGCCTGTCTCTAAATGCTTAAGGGAGCAATTCAAAGTTGGAGGCCAAGCCCAATAACCCTGAAGGATTTTTCTTCAGTAACTTTTCCACAGCTTGAACTACAGCTGTTTTCCTTTGCAAATTCCACCTCTCAACTGCCAGAGCATCGGGAGAGGAAAGGAGCAAAGTGCTACGGTTGGAAACAAAAGCTCAACACGGAGATGCAGCAAAAGATCAAATCCAGTTTTGCTGCCAGCAAAACTCTGCTCACTAGTGCACTGATCTAGCTCCTTCTGTGCTTCACCAGAACACTTGGACTTTCTTTTTTCATCCTCAAGGCTACAGAACGAAGTTATGAGCCAACCAGGACTAAAACGTTTCTCTGCACCTCTGGAACCAGCATCTACTTCTCCAACCTATTTTAAAAAACATTAAAGTCTCCGCTGGAAGTAAAAACCAGGTTCTTTATTTGAATCTTGCATGCCCCACCTGACCACGGTTCGAAGCTCCTCTGCCGGCCCCAACCATTCCTTAAGCAACCGAGGAAATTAAATACAAAACGTTAAACAATGTGGAGGGTCAGACTTAAACCAACAAAGACAAGGAAATTGCAAGTTAAGCCTCCTGCTCTGCCCTTGATTCACCTTGTTTTGTTCAGCTACTGCTCTGTTCCCAGACCCTTCCTCTCTCCTAATGCCCGAGAGCAATAGGACAAAGAAAACAGCATGGTCTAAACATAGATGGCATTTGTTCCTATCAATTAGGCTGGGTTTTGACGTAAATCACGACAATTTTACCTTGTTTGGAACTTTGCAAAGCCAGCGATGTTTAACAATTTCTTGTACAGGTTGCATTATTCCAAGAAGGAGAGTAAAAACGACCTGGGGCACCTGGAGGGGAAGATTCCCATCACCCAATTTTACCCCTCCAAAAATTGGGCACAGTCTAAGCTAATCACCTCCTCCCTGTCTATAGACCAGTTTGTTTCAGTGATTTTAGGATGGAAGAAGCATGCTCTAGGGGTGCCCGTCTTCTCATTGCTTACAGAGATCTGCAGAGCTAGCTTGGCTAGCACTTGCCTGAATTTTTATCTGGCTGACATCAAACAAGATGGATCTCATCCTCCTCTAGTAATCATCAATCAGTTGCTACGAAGCAAGCACTTGAGTCTCCAGGAGACCCAAGACCTCAATCCCCCAGTGCATTCAACATTGCTCAGCAAAGTGTGCAGTGGTTTAACACTAAGCAGGTCACCGAGGTCAGCGGCAATACTCATCTGGCTGGTATTAGATATGCGACCTAGCTGTATTAGAAGGGCACAGTGCTCAGCTCCTTGCAGGACCAGGGCACAAGAAACAGAGAAGGAAGAGACCAGGAGTAGTGCAGTCTGCTCCTTCCACGGCTACAGGAAATTTCTTTTCCATTTTGCATGGAAGGTGCACACACAGGTACGCTTGCATTGCCTTAGAGCAGATTCATCTACATCTCAGTCCTTCCAAAGTGAATTTAAGTTAAATTTTTACAGAAAAGCCAGCAAAGGTTTATTCAAAATGTTTATGAAAAGCAAGAAATCTGAATAGTTGCAATTCACAATGACAAAGGATCAGAGAAGTTTCATAAATCCAACCTGCAAGTTATTAAAATAACAATAAACATAAAATGTGTTATGTAAAAGGATAATTGCCGTCACTGAGGAAAAATTACTGTCTTGGAAGCTATTATTTTCGCATATACCGAAAGTATTGGAAATAACTGGGGGAAGAACTTGGGGTTTGGGTTTTTGTTTTGCTGTTTCCCTGTACAATCAGTGACTTAAAAATGCAGTCACAGTATCTTGAGTGAGAGGCAAAACATATAGGCAAAACATATGTATGTTTTGTTATATAGCTTTTTATGTACCATCACAGAACAGATATCTATCAAGCAGTGAAAGACACACTCATCCACATGACAGCTACAGATTAAAACTCAACAGAAAATTTAAAATGTAGGACTTGGAGTAGCTGAGGCAGGATCACATTTGGATGTCAACAGTTTGTAAATCCACCTACACTATTCAAGTCCTGAAGCACTCGGGGTGGAAATACTGCAGCATAATGAAAAGATTTACAAAAGAAAGAGTCTTACGGTCCTGTTCGTCACCCAAAATCCCATTACAAGTACATCTGGTTTCTTACTTCCAGCAAGGCTCCTAGACTAACAGTGCAAGAGCATGCAGCGCTTTTTGGCTGGTGGTCCAGATGTGCTCCTTCCCCATCCCCATGGTGATGGGGACTTTCTCTGACCAACATCTCCAACACAAGAGGATGCAGCATCAGGACAAACCTCACATTCCTCTATCTTGCACAGAGAAAAATAAAATGTAAATGATACTTACCTTCCCGTGAAGAAAGATTACAAGCTGCAGTGGGGAAAAAGAAGCAGCACTGAAATGCTGGCAAGCTGACATTTTTCCTAACTAAAACAAAAAGCAATCTTTAAAATAAAGGCCTCCAAGACAGTCGTTTTTCTTCACCGATAGCATATACTGTTTACAGTCATAGTTTGTATTTGCAACGCTTTAGTAATGGATTAAAGAGAAGTTTCATAAGCTTGTACAGAAATGCACTAAAGAGCACTTCAAAATTTGTGCATTAAGAAAGCATATATATCACATAAAAGGGGAAGCATGGCCTAGATATCAAGTGCTGTTACAAATTTAGGAAACGCTAAAAGCATCTTTTATTCTCAATATATTATGGGAGAGATTCAACATAGGACACAACTGCTTAATTGGAAAAAATGCACATGCTCAAAGCCTAGAGCCTGTCTTCTGATCAGATGCAACTGATTACCATCACGGGGCTTCTCCAGAAGTTTTTAAAGAAAGGCCAAACTACCAACCCATCACTTTAAAATACGGTTCAAAAGATTGGTCCATTTCTTCTTTACATTGTCTTTCCGACAGGTCAAATCTTCTCATGGCACAGTGGAAAACTAAAATCTTAGAAAGATGAAAAACATAGCCAAAAGTACCATTTTGGGGGCTGAAGATGTGCAAAACATGCTGGTGAACTGTTGTGGGAAACATCTGCATTACACAGGGAATGAGGTCCACTTCAAGGATCCAGCAGGGTCTCTGCCTGCATTTCTTTTCTCAGCTGAATGTATTTGCCAAAACAATGCATTTCTCAATGCTTTCCAGCTGTAATTCAAACCCTCTCCCCTACTGCTGGATCTTTCTCTTCCAGGAACATCTCACAATTCAGTCACTGGTAATAGGTCTTCCATCACAAAACCACAGAGACATCCTTTATTATTAGTACTATTTCCACAACCATCCAGGGTGTTAACAAGCAGCATATGCATAGGGATGAGGAGATGGAGGAAGTTTATAAAAATGTTTATTCACTATGAAAGTCATCTTTAACTTCCCACGAGTATGATTCCATACACACTTGCGGTAAGGCAGGTTGTATTATTCTCTTCTCTCTTGTCCAATAGTTGCTATTACTGGACCTGGCAAGGCAGCATGTGACACAGAAAAATGCAGCTGCATTTTTGGCTCAGAAGCCTCTACAAGAGCCTGAGTCATGAGCCAAAAGGCCCACATAAAAGCAACAGAGAAGAATGCAGATTCAGTCGTCTTTTTATTGTAAGCATGTGTGTCTTTACTGGATGGTCCTGATGCACATAAATGATGAAAACAGAAGTCATTTTGAAGTTATGAGAAGGGAAAATTCCCTTCAGTCAGGTAACTCGGGCTCCATCAGCCCAAGGCCACTTTACTTAGAATGGAAAGACTACCACTGACCACAGAATACCTGTGCCACACAACATAATACATGCCGAGACATGCCTCTGAGCTATGGTTTTCTAGAAGACTCAGGGTAATGTGGTTTTTTTGTTGTTTTGGTGGTTTTGGTTCTTTTTGTAGAATTTCTCACTATAAGCCCATCTCTCATCCTAGATGCATAATGCTGAGCTCTCCTGCAATGCTGTCTTGCAGTAAAACATCCCTCATCTGCCTGTTGCACTGCAGATGAAGTTTACAATGCAACAATTTGTGTCTCAGATGTGTCAAATTTATCTGATTAGAAATATGACATTTTACCACATTTGTTACCCTTACCTCTCGGGACTGATCAAATGTTTTAAGTTTTGTTTTGTTTTGTTTTGTTTTAAAAATGAAAGCAATCCAAACACAACCCTTTCCTACACTGCTTGGAGCAGGTATGATAAACACGAGACAGAAGGGAGTGCGAGAGCAATCTGGACTGTGATCTGCAGAAGAATGTCTCAGGACTCCTCTTTATCACCAGCTCAGGGATGCTGTCAGCGAGAAGCTGTTCCCACACTACATCATGTTGTCTGCCTGCAAGCAGCAGCCCAGCACCGAGCCAGCTCAGCAGAAGCAGGCTGGAGGAGAGCAGTGGAAAAGGAAAAACAAGGCATCAAGAATTACCCTTCAGTGAGGATAAACAGCATGAGTCCCCCTTAGTTTCCATCCTCAGAAGATGTTTTGTACTGGGTGGATGGAGTATGAGAGGAATGAACACTGAAGGTGTACAGAGGCAGCATCACACAATGCTGTTCATGTACCTACCAAAAGAGCGCTTGCTCTACTTGGTCCAGCTGCTGCATTAATATCTAACCCACCCTGCAAAAGAGATCCTTTATGTCATTTATTCCCCCAAATAGCCGGGGGGGACATAAAGCTAGAAAGCCAGCAGCTTGTCTTTCTTCCCATCTGAAAGGATTCCACCAGCAACCTAGCTCTCACACCCAGCTTCACTCCTGTTAAAAACTAGCTTTGATCATTGTTGTTGGCCACACGAACTTACTCCGCATCGGCATCCACAATGAATAACTAGCACAGCAAGCATGTGTCCTACCTCTCAGGTACACTGTGTTCCTGGGGAAAGGTTGCTGTTACAAGGCAATGCGAGGCAGAGGCAAGGACTGGAAGGAAAGTACCCTAACGCAGCCAGAAAATCCTTACTGATTTTTGATGGAGAATTTTCCAGCCCTTTCTGAACTGGAGCAGCAGGAGGAAAGAATGCTAAATATAACCCTGTGCCTTCACAGGGCAAGGAGGGGAACATGAGCAACAAGAGGAAACTTTCTCAAACAAATGTCACCAGATGCATCACAGCATAAATGGAAAGGATGAGCATCCGAGTTGTTGATGTTCAGACAACGGTCATGTGTAGCAGGATTGAGAAAGGTGCTCACCATGCTCAAAGAATTCAAAGAGTATGTTCAAACACAGCAAAGAAATACAGGTATATCCCAAGACAGACATGATCACAGCAGCTTATGGAGCATATCTCAAAAAAGCATAGGGTTCATTAAGTTGCCATCTTGTAACTTTTGCTCAGTTTGTTTGAGGACCCAACTCTGTTCAACCTCCAGTGAGAGCTGCTCGCTTTTGCTTCATGTGAAGAGGTTCCCCACCTCCAACTTATCACCCTCCTAAAAGTACTGCAAGGGAAAGGTATGAAGGCTGGTGTTGGATCCTTGGGTCTGACAGAAACCGACAGGTTTCTGCTCTCTTTTGGGAGCAGAAACTCCTGATTCCTCCATGAAAAGGCAACTCCCAGCAAGTTCATTCCAATTCCACCACCCTCCCATATTTGTATAAAGGGGCTTTGTTATTCCTGTGCACTCTAAGTCACAAAGTCAAGAACTGCTGGCAATGCTCAACCAGCCGTGCTTTCGTTGGTTAGATATTATAACACCAAGGTACCTAAAACTGCTCTGTGCCAGGCAGCCTACAAACACTACGCAGAAACACTGCTGGGTCTTGAAAGACATTACAATCTTTGCCAATGCTCTTTATTACTCTTCAGGAAATGACAGGCTCATTTTCCAGAGTGATAAAGTCCAGTGAATTCTTCCTAAACTGGATGGAAATCTGAAAGCTTAACAGACATAATAAATTGTGCATTATCTGTATTACCGAGCCTGTCTTGCACAAATAAATACATCTAAATTAGACCGCAATCTGCAAATCCTCCTTCATGTGAATAGCAGCTCTGACTTTAGTGGGGCTACTCCCGTAAGTCAAGGAAAGAGGGGTCTTCTCTTTTATATTATGTAAACCATGGGTGAATTAAATTCCTCCCACACAAAGCTCTCACGTAATCCCTGCTGCAGCTTGCTCCTGGCTCATAGGTTGAATATTCATCTCCACAGAGCTTCAAAAGGTGTACGCTTTTCAGCATCACTGTTGGGCACTTTTTTCTTCTTTAATATGAGGAATGTACTGTGAATTGAAAGAAGGTTGGGTTTGGGTTGGTTTTTTTTTTTTTTTTTTTTTTTTTTTTTTTTTTTTTTTTTTTAAAAAAAATTTTTTTTTTTTTTTATTTAAAAAAGAGTGGGGGTGGGGTGTTTTTTTTTTTTTTTTTTTTTTTTTTTTGCATTCCCTTGTAATGTAACAACAAGATTTATGTCCCTTGCAATTAAAAAAATTATAGTCCAAGAGCATAGCTAAAACCTTAAAAGGACTAAATATAGAGAGAGACCTGGAAGATTACTCCTCAGTCTCCAACACTAATATTTCTTTCAGGCCTAGGGCTCTAGGTAGCAGTTGTGCATCAAGGCCATGTTCTTGCCTGGACAAGTTTATTTGCTGTATGTTTTTAGTAACATACAGACCATGCATCTTAAAAGGTCACAGCAGCACAGAAGCTAAGCATAAAGGCTAACAGCAGTCAGGAAGGAACATCGAATTTTCCAGTACTATCCATAAATGTCAGCAAACATCATTCTGCATCACTATTTGTGCCTAAAAAACCTACACCCCATCTAGCTGTCTGCAAGACGACTTCTCACCTGGCATCAATTATCACATAAAAAGGGGACAACGCACAAGGGGTCACATTTGCACATGTCTTCCTTACCCTCTCTATAGGACCTGATTTTTGAAGTTGCTTAAATAGGCCCAACACTGCACATTAAAATGGAAAAGTCATTGAATGACACCAGCAACCTCGCAACACACTCTCCAGCCTCAAGATGCCAAACACCCTTGTCCTGGTTTCAGCTGGGATAGAGTTTATTTTCTTTCTAGTAGCTGGTATAGTGCTGTGTTTTGGATTTAGGATGAGAATAATGTTGATAACACACTGATGTTTTGGTTACTGCTGAGCAGTGCTTACACAGAGTCAAGGCCTTTTCTGCTTCTCACCCCACCCCACCAGCAAGGAGGCAGGGGGTGCACAAGAAGCTGGGAGGGGACACAGCTGGGACAGCTGACCCCAATGACCAAAGGGACATTCCATACCATATGACGTCATGCTCAGCATACAAACTAGGGGAAAAGCTGGCCAGGGATCCACCGCTCGGGAACTGGCTGGGCATCGGTCAGCAGGTGGTGAGCAACTGCATTATGTATCACTTGTTTCGTACATTCTTTTATCATTATTATTATTATTTTCCCTTTCTTTTCTGTCCTATTAAATTGTCTTTAACTCAACCCACGAGTTTTAACTTTTTTTTTCCTCTCGATTCTCTCCCCTATCCCACTGAGGAGGGGGCAATGAGCAAGCGGCTGTGTGGTGTTTGGCTGCCGGCCAGTTAAACCACAACAGTCTTTTTGGCACCCAACATGGGGCTCGAAAGGTTGAGATAACGACAGATCTGACCAGAGCATGTTAAAACAAATTAATTATAAGCATTCATTATTAGGTTAATAGTCGCTGGTCGCAATGTTGATTTATTTGCTCTCAGAGCTGTGTTATGTAATACGTCGCTTGCTGCATATGTTCCCTGTTGTGCTCTTTATCACCTCTGGGGGCTAGATTAAGGTTATTGTTTTGATGTACTGTGTAACACTGGCTCACGATATGATAAAATTACTGGTCGAGAGACTTATCTGGTATTTATCCTCAGCACTGCCGTCATCTCCGTACTTTGGGAACCATCTCTTGGAAACTATTAATAATTACACTCCTTACCTTTTCTCCTCAGAGAGCCAATTTATGGGGAGGACAAGGGGCGACACTTGCCCCCACTCCTTCACCTTCCCCTTCTCCTCCAGGCTAGTTACACTAGCTCTTGAGAATTTTGAATATCCTTGGGATGTTCAAACCAGCATGTTCCTATTGCTATGTCTCCTGAATGYRTTTCRGGYYTTGTTTAAGRTTAAACAABTATTTAAGAATACCACCCAGAGATCTGCCCCAAGGCTGGATAGTTATGAGTGGCAGGGTGTGTGGGACAGTATGGGCAAGTACCTGGGACAGTGGACACCTCAAATGTTTTGGAACTTCACCCATGAACAAGTGCAGAATCCTGAAAAATTAGTAAAATATTTGGAAAGAGTATGCTGTCACCCTGGCAATTCCAGAGAGACACAAATCACTGCAATGTGCTGGGGCCTGGCCCATGCCTACCGAGCCCTGTTCAACACTATTCAGACCCTCAAGTGGAAGAGAAGATCTCTGGATCTGACGACAAAGTGACAGGCACTGCAGCTACTCCAACCCCAGCAGCAGGCACTGTGGCTGAACCAGAGAACCAACCCGTGCTGGTATCAGTTGCCCCTATACACAAGAAGAAGTGTTGGAAGTGAAAGTCAGCTTGCTTATTAAGGGAAGAAACTTTCCCTACTAAGGGAAGAAGTGGACGAGGCAGACTGTTCCGAAGCAGGGCCATCATGAGAACAGGAGAAGGAAGAGGCAGAACTCAAACGAGACAGTAACCACCTGATCCCTATCCCTGAGTGAGCTGCGAGATATGCAAAAAGATTTCAGCTGTCGTCCAGGCAAGCACATTGTCACCTGGCTGCTCCGATGCTGGGATAAGGATAACGGGGCCAGTAGCCTGGAATTGGAGGGTAGGGAAGCCAAGCAGCTGGGATCCCTTTCTAGGGAAGGGGGCATTGACAAAGCAATTGGAAAAGGGGCACAAGTCCTCAGCCTCTGGAGGTGACTTCTGTCAGGTGTGAAGGAAAGGTATCCCTTCAAGGAAGATGTTATTTGTCACCCAGGCAAGTACACTACCATGGAAAGACGTATCCAGTACCTGAGGGAATTAGCCGTGCTGGAGGTGATTTATGATGACCTGGACAACAAGCAATTATCCAAAGATCCAGACGAAGTCAAGTGCATGCAACCCATGTGGCAGAAGTTGGTACAGAGCGCACCAGCGTCATATGCCAACTCATTGGCAATACTGACCTGGAAAGACGGAGAAGGACAAACGGTAGCTTAATTGGCTGCCCAATTCCGGCAATACAAATAAAGTTTCTCTTCCTCCCTATGGGCCTGTGTCTCGGCTGTGGAGAAACTGTCCCAAAAGGTCCAGCAACTCAAAGAGGATATGTTCTACTCCCCACCTGTACAGACCAGTATCTCAATCATTAGGAGTAAGCGTTCCTCTGCTCAAGAGAGAGGATATAGTAGGTACACACTATGGGCCACCCTGTGGTTTTATCTGTGTGACCACAGAGAGGACATGAGGAAGCGGGATGGAAAAATCTACCTCGACTCTAGAGGCACGGGTACGTGAGTTGCAAGGAAAAACAATCACAAAAGGGGGTTCTTCCAGGAAAATTGCTGCTCCAGTTTCCAGTGGGCAATTCCCCAGAGTAGAAGGGCTGATCTTACTCCCGATCTTAATAAAGGGACTTCTGATTCATATTTACAAGAAGTGAGTAACGAATACTATGACCAGGACTAGAGGGGCCCTGCCTCCAACCAGGGAGAGGAAAGGGACAACCGGGTTTACTGGACTGTGTGGATTCAATGGCTTGGCACATCAGGCCCACAGAAGTATAAGGCTCTAGTGAACACCGGTGCACAGCGTACCCTGATGCCATCAAGCCATGAAGGGGCAGAACCCATTTGTATTTCTGGAGTGACAGGGGGATCCCAAGAGCTGACTGTATTGGARGYYRAAGTGAGCCTAACHRGGAABGAGTGGCAAAAGCACCCCATTGTGACTGGCCCAGAGGCTCCGTGCACCCTTGGCATAGACTACCTCAGGAGAGGGTATTTCAAGGACCCAAAAGGGTACCGGTGGGCTTTTGGTATAGCTGCCTTGGAGACGGAGGAAATTTAACAGCTGTCCACCTTGCCCGGTCTCTCAAAGGACCCTTCTGTGGTGGGGTTGCTGAAGGCCGAAGAACAACAGGTGCCGATGGCCACCACAACAGTGCACCGGCAGCAATATTGCACCAACCGAGACTCCCTGATTCCCATTCATAAGCTGATTTGTCGTCTGGAGAGCCAAGGAGTGATCAGCAAGACCCGCTCACCCTTTAACAGTCCTATATGGCCAGTGCGAAAGTCTAATGGAGAGTGGAGACTAACAGTAGACTATCACGGCCTGAACAAAGCCACGCTGCCGCTGAGCGCTGCCGTGCCAGACATGCTAGAACTTCAATACAAACTGGAGTCAAAGGCAGCCAAGTGGAATGCCACAATTGATATCACTAATGCATTTTTCTCAATCCCTTTGGCAGTAGAGTGCAGGCCACAGTTTGCTTTCACTTGGAGTGGCATCCAGTATACCTGGAATCGACTGCGCCGGGGTAGAAACACAGCCCCACCATTTGCCATGGACTGATCCACACCGCACTGAAACAGGGTGAAGCTCCAGAACATCTACAATACACCTTGATGACATCATCATATGGGGCAACACAGCAGAAGAAGTTTTTGAGAAAGGGCAGAAAATAGTCCAAATCCTTCTGAAGGCTGGTTTTGCCATAAAACAAAGTAAGGTCAAGGAACCTGCGCAGGAGATCCATTTTTTTAGGAATAAAATGGCAAGATGGACATCATCAGATCCCAATGGATGTGATCAACAAAATAACAGCCATGTCTCCACCAGCTAGCAAAAAGGAAACACAAGCCTTCTTAGGTGTTGTGGGTTTTTGGAGRATGCATATTCCAAATTACAGYCAGATCRTAAGCCCTCTCTATCAAGTGACCCGGAAGAAGAACAATTTCAAATGGGGCCCTGAGCAACAACAAGCCTTTGAACAAATTAAACGGGAGATAGTTCAGGCAGTAGCCCTTGGGCCAGTACAGGCAGGACAAGATGTTAAAAACGTGCTCTACACCGCAGCCGGGGAGAATGGCCCTACCTGGAGCCTCTGGCAGGAAGCACCAGGGGAGACTCGAGGTTGACCCCTGGGGTTTTGGAGTCGGGGATACAGAGGAGCTGAGGCCCGCTATACTCCAGCTGAGAAAGAGATATTGGCAGCATATAAAGGGGTTCGAGCTGCTTTGGAAGTGGTTGGTACTGAAGCACAGCTCCTCCTGGCACCCTGACTGCCGGTACTGAACTGGATGCTCAAAGGGAGGGTCCCCTCTACACATCATGCAACCGATGCTACGTGGAGTAAGTGGGTCGCGCTGATCACACAATGGGCTCGAATAGGAAACCCCAGTCACCCAGGAATCTTAGAAGTGATCAAGAACTGGCCAGAAGGCAAAGATTTACGGAGTATCGCCAGGGAAGGAGGTGACGTGTGCTGAAGAGGCCCCACTGTATAATAAACTACCCGAAAATGAGAAGCAATATGCCCTGTTCACTGACGGGTCCTGTCATCTTGTGGGAAAGCATCGGAGGTGGAAGGCTGCTGTATGGAGTCCTATACAACAAGTCACAGAAACTGCTGAAGGAGAAGGTGAATCAAGTCAGTTTGCTGAGGTGAAAGCCATCCAGCTGGCTCTAGATATTGCTGAACGAGAAAAATGGCCAGTACTTTATCTCTGTACTGACTCATGGATGGTGGCAAATGCTCTGTGGAGGTGGTTGCAGCAATGGAAGCAGAACAACTGGCAGCACAGAGGTAAACCCATCCGGGCTGCTGAATTATGGCAAGATATCACTGCCCAGGTAGAGAACCTGGTTGTAAAAGTATGTCATATAGATGCTCACATACCCAAGCGTCGGGCCACTGAAGAACATCAAAACAACCAGCAGGTGGACCAGGCTGCTAAGATTGAAGTGGCKCAGGTGGRYCTGGACTGGYAACABAAGGGTGAATTATTTATAGCTCGGTGGGCCCATGACACCTCAGGCCATCAAGGAAGAGATGCAACACATAGGTGGGCTCGTGATCGAGGGGTGGACTTGACCATGGACACTATTGCACAGGTTATCCATGAATGTGAAACATGCGCTGCCATCAAGCCAGCCAAGCAGTTAAAGCCTCTCTGGTATGGAAGACAATGGTTGAAATATAAATAAGGGGAGGCCTGGCAGATTGATTATTTCACACTCCCACAAACCCGCCAAGGCAAGCGCCATGTGCTTAGAATGGTGGAAGCAACCACCAGATGGCTGGAAACATATCCCATGCCACCGTCTGGAACACTATCCTAGGCCTTGGAAAGCAAGTCCTACGGCGACGTGGCACCCCAGAAAGAAYTGAGTGAGACAACGGGACTCATTTCCAAAATGACCTCAAAGACACCTGGGCCAAAGAGCACAACATTGAGTGGGTATATCACATCCCCTATCATGCACCAGCCTCTGGGAAAATCAAACGATACAATGGACTGTTAAAGACTACACAGAGCAATGGGTGGTGGGACGTTCAAGCATTGGGATATACATTTAGCAAAAGCCACCTGGTTAGTCAACACTAGGCAATCTGCCAATCAAGCTGGTTCTGCCCAAAACTTATGTACTGCAGAAGTCCCTGTAGCGCACATAAAAAATATGCTGGGGAAGACAGTCTGGGTTATTCCTGCGTCAGGCAAAGGCAAACCCATCTGTGAAATTGCTTTTGCTCAAGGACCTGGGTGCACTTGGTGGGTAATGCAGAAAGATGGGGAAGTCCGATGTGTACCTCACGGGGCTTTGATTTTGGGTGAGAATAGCCAATGATTTGAATTGTATGATGTTAATTGCTATATAATACTGTATGTCATCACTGCTATGGTTGCTATATGCCATATCAACAGTATTACAATAAGAATCACCCAGTTTAATAAAGAATGAAATTTGATGAAACCAAGCAAAGTGCAGCAATAATATAACTGGACAAGTGCAGCAGTGATGGAACCAGAACTGGTTTCATCATGCAACAATCCAACACCACACACCATCTCTCCTGCCCTGAAGGACTGTTATGACAGATGGAGCCCAAAGTCATGGACTAAATGAACTCAACAGACATTTTAGAGGGATGGCCCATAGACTAAGGGAATGATATTGCCATGGTTTCAGCTGGGATAGAGTTAATTTTCTTTCTAGTAGCTGGTATAGTGCTGTGTTTTGGATTTAGGATGAGAATAATGTTGATAACACACTGATGTTTTGGTTACTGCTGAGCAGTGCTTACACAGAGTCAAGGCCTTTTCTGCTTCTCACCCCACCCCACCAGCAAGGAGGCAGGGGGTGCACAAGAAGCTGGGAGGGGACACGGCTGGGACAGCTGACCCCAACTGACCAAAGGGATATTCCATACCATATGATGTCATGCTCAGCATATAAACTAGGGGAAAAGCTGGCCGGGGGTCCACTGCTCGGGAACTAGCTGGGCATCAGTCAGCAGGTGGTAAGCAATTGCATTGTGCATCACTTGTTTTGTATATTCTTTTACCAGTATTATTATTATTTTCCCTTTCTTTTCTGTCCTATTAAATTGTCTTTATCTCAACCCATGAACCCATGAGTTTTACCTTCCCCACCCGCCACCCCGATTCTCTCCCCCATCCCACTGAGGCAGGGGCAGTGAGCAAGTGGCTCTGTGGTGTTTAGCTGCCTGCCGGGTTAAACCACAACAGTCTTGTTCATCCCTTTCCCCAGGGCTCAGGAAGAAGTTGGGAGAGACAGCAAGCGGCAGAAGCTGCAGAGCACGGCAGCGCTTCCGCAAGGGAGGGAGATTCTGCAGTCACCAGACTCCTCCTCCCCCTCCACAGAAGTCCAATTCAGCTCTATAAATACACCAGCTGGATGGAAAGCCAAACACACCTGTGATTTCACTGGGGAGGGACAGGTTACAGCATGTCAGCTTTGTCTTAGGAGGCCACATTGATAAATGTCACTCCAGAGCCCCCAAGTGAGTGGCACTTCAACTATCCCATGGTGCAATATGAACATAAGTTTAGGAGAAACTATAGATGCAATCAAGTCACAGGAATACCAACAAGCAAGCTCTGTAGTTCTTATATTAATCCCTTTTTCCTTTGCTTTTATGCATTTAATTTAAAATATCAACCTGTGCACTGGCAAAGCTTTTCAACCTGTGCAGTACATAGAGGAACAGGCAGGCTTCATAGATGCTTTGATTAAATGCCAGTAACTTACTCCTTTAAGTATATGAGGTTTAATTAAAAAAACAGATTAAGCAGAATTGGTTTGATAGTCAGACCAAGGTCAGCTGATATAAATAAAGGGACTGCAATCTTAACAGATTTTTCTTATTGCATTGCAATGGCTTGAATACTTCGTTTCATTATGTAAATGCGCAGAGGTCATGACCAAGCCAGCATTCAAATAAAAATTGTTCCAAGTCACTACCCCAGGTTCTTGTAATTCCCTATGCAAATAAAGAACAGCAAATGTTTATCCCTCCATTTCCCCCAGTGTTACTGGTTTACACTCCCATAGCTGAGGCAACCACACTACGCCAAGGAGCTCAGTGCCCTTCAGAAAGATTAACTTCTTAAACGGGCGTAAACAGCAAAGGTTCAGCTCCAGCCAGCTAAGGTGAATGGCAGACACACCACTCATGGGCTGGGGCACAGCACAGGAGATCATTGGATGACCACCTTGTGGAGATCATCTCCCCACCTAAAATTCCACTCACAGCAGGGTCAGCTCTGAGTTGTTTTGATTACCTGAGGTTTGGTTTGTTTGCAGAATCTCACTCCTTGCTAAACAAACTGCTGGAAAAAAGAAATAAGAAAGAAAAAGGTGGTAACAACTGGTTGGAAAGAAGACAGGAAGGAGCACAGCAACAAGTGCTAAAGGCATCCAGAACAAAATTTTGTGTGCTGACAACGTTCATGACACCTCACAGCATCGCCAGGAGCTGAGCAATACTTCAAATTAGCAAAAAATATCAACTCTCCAGGTCCTGCTGCACATTCAGCTCACTCTCGCCCCATGAAGACAACGGCAATTCAAGTCTAGATCTTCCAAGAGACTGCAACTCCAAGACCCCTAGGGATGTTGGATACAACTAAGCATTAAAAAAAAAAAAACCACCACACACTTAGCCTTGTAACACACACCAGTTTAACAAGCGCTAACCTAGTTTAACTAAAATTGTACAACCAACTTCCTCCTTCCTTTCCTTCCTCTCCCACCCCTGCGAAAAGATGTGAAATACAACTTAATGCTGCAGTAGGCAAACATTAATAGTGACTGAAACCACTTAACCATCTATTCTCCTTTCCCTTCCCCTCATTTTTATTTTAAGACAGCCCACATAACCCACCCGAGAAGGGTTCCAGCATAAAAAAAATTTTTCCTCCTTTGCTAGATTGACTATAGACTTAATTTAGGATTAAGTGCAACTCAACACATATCTTATCTCAAGCCATAAATATCCAAGATTAAGAGATACTGAGGGAATCGGCTGACAGGACCACACAAAAAAAAAAAAAAAAAATTCTTCTGTATCATCCACACAGCGAGCTCATCACACAAGGGTAACAACAAGGAGCTGAACCAGAGTATGCAGCAACTTGAGGGGGCCATTCATGCATATTTTCAGGGACCTGCCAAACACTTCAGATTTCACAAGAAAAACCTTGTGTCCTGTAACTCGGCTCTACTCCATTTCACTTCGTTCAAAGTGTGACCGACGTTAGGAGCCTGATCAAATTCCTTGCTTTATCCACGCTTGAATTAAAGCCTTGGCTCAGCGAGGGGAAGCAGACCAAGCTACATGAGCTTTTCTTTTTTCAGAGGATGCCGGCAATAAGCGCTGGTGCCAGCACCGCAGGTAACACCAGCAAATCCCAGGGAGCTTCAGTTTGGTTACAAACAAAGGGATTTCAGCTTTTGGTGAAGCAGTTTGTATTTCTGCATCTCTTGTTAGACAGTCCAGTGCTAAACTTCTGTTTTCATCTGCAGATAATATATTAAGCCTCTTTAAAAGTCCAGCCTACTCTGATCTGGGAAGCGGGAATTTCTTCAAATACCTAATCAAATAATGCTCACATGGTTGGTTTTCAGCTGTCTAGTACTGATGAATACCAAAAAAGTTTCAAAACATTTATAGGTCTGATAGAGACAATGCGAGTGCCTCGCAAAGGCAGCAGTTGCCATTACAGGATGACTTCTTCAGAGGGAGCACCACATCCGGCCACAATAGCCACATCAGCTCCAGAGGAACCTTCCCCGAATCTCTCCTGGAAAAGCACCTTCTCACTCTGCCCCTGCCACAGGCAGTACCAAAACACTTTCGGCTTGTAGCCTTCGCCCACATGCACATCTAACCCCAACCTCAGACCAGGTCCGGCTGCTGCCCTTGAACTCTTCTCTAGCTACAAGGATCTCCATGCCCACCATGGGGAGAAACGCAGCTAAGGCTCACCCAGCTCCTCCCCAGGGAAGCAAATCAAAAGTCCAAATGGTTTCCCTAAAAGGCAACAACTGCCAGACCTCTGTACAGGGCCTGTGGGAGAGACAAGGGAGGAACTGGAGGAAGAAATGCTTTGTTTACTGCCAGGAACCAATGCCCAACCTCATAGGTCTGGGGAAGAGGGTCAAGATGTCCATGGGCACCCCTGGAACAAGGCAAGGGGAGATAAGAACCCCTACTAGCTTCAAAGGGGCTTCTACGGAGGAGATCATAGAATCACGGAATGGTTTGGGTTGGAAGGGACCTTTAAAGACCACCTACTCCAACCCCCCTGCCATGGGCAGGGACATCTATCACTAAATCAGGTTGCTCAAAGTCCCATCCACCCTGACCTTGAACACTTGCGGAGGAGGAGGGAACAGAACGGCTTGATCCTTGAGGGACAGACTGACAAACCCGTGGCAGGAAGGACGACGAGGAAAGAATTGATGGCTTGGATCAAATGGCAGGAGTGAGCAAACAAGGAGAGAACCGGGTCAGAGAGAACCTGCGTGACTCAGCCAAGTGCTTGCGCAGCAGGAGCTGGAAATCTCCACGTTTAAGAGCGTGCACACGCAAATGCAATAATATTTTACAATCCTACTGCACTTTTAAAGTGCTCCAAGTGTTTCATAAATATTAATTAAGCAATAGTACCCACAAATCAGAAGCATAAGACGGAGATATAGCTATCTCACTTAATATTTAACAGTATAACAACTCAGGGTGCAAAAACCACTTTTAAGAAGTCACATAGCCACACTTCTCCTGTCTCAAAGAACCCAGGCTGCGTCCTACAGCCAGGCTGCACGGCGCTTGCTAAAAGAGGCCAATGTTCAGTATTTGAATTCAGACTCCTGTTTCAGTGTGTGATCCGGTGCCTTGCACACCGCAAGTGATCCGACTCCAGCCATCTCCCTAAGCCATTTCTTCATCACCAGCCAAGCCCAACGCAGAGGTAATCTTACTGAAGTAACACCGGTATGTGGTTGTAAATTGTGATTTTGTGCTTGAATTGTCTTATCTGCCTTCCCTAGCATTTTGGCTGCACAAATTATCTTCAGCAATTTCATCTTAAAGTTCATGTTATACAACACTGATTTCCCTTAAAATTTTTTTTTTTTTTAAATTGCTTTTATTAGGTCAACCACATTTGCCAAGTTTTAACAGACTACTACTTTCTCAGCTGCTTAATTTCAAATTCACCTTTACATATAGCTTAAAAGGAGGCAAAAAGTCACCACAGCAAGTAAGCGGGATGTGATGCTTAACATCAAGGTTTACGCAAATACGCTTTACAGTACCAGCTGAGGGTCAAGAATCATGTATTTACTCTGCAACACAGGAGAATTAAGGAAGGAAAAGGAGGAAACCTAGCCAAAACTTGGAAATATGTATACTCCTGATTAATACAAGGCTACTAGGAAAAGGCAGATGTGAAGTCACACCTTGTTTTATTCAGGGGAAAAGCCAAAGTCTACAAGAGCCAAACTGAACTCATTCTATGCAGTGGCAGACACTGAAATACAGCAACTTTATTCCTTCAACATTAATAAAACATGTTGTATTCGGAGCATTTTTTTTTCCCAGTCCTTGAAACCCTGCCAAGTCATAAGCTTTTTATGGGAACATTGAAATGGATGTTGATCAGAGCCATACCCATATGAGTTCTAAATTTTACCACCACTGAGAGGCAAGGGCTTCCCCCCCAGTCCCTCACACATCTGCAAATTTGTAATTTTTGAAAAGCCCGATGAACTAAAAGCTCATACACCCTCAGTCTATGAAGATACTGAATTCACTCTTGGATTATGAGCTGAACTCAGGCCTTGAAAGCACTATAAACTCCTCCACCCCCTAAAATGAAGTTCCTCAAAGGTAAAATTTTACATTTTATGTAAGAAAAATAGCTGCTACTTGGTAAACAAAATTAGAGAGCCAGAGGTCACCTCATTACCAAGAACACTATATTCCCTTCCCCATCCCTCCCCATGTTCATCAGCATCTGCTTTTTCCAAGTCCTAAGCTTTATTTTTCAAAAAGTTAACACTGATTCATAAAAATACAATTAGTTTGGAAGTACAAGGCTGCTGGCATCCAGACAAGTGCTTGATCGTTTTGTTGTTGCATCTAATGTGATAGAGCTTCAACTGAGTTGGAAAACTTCATAAAAACTAAGGGGCTTTTTCCTTTCTAATTAACAGCAATGAAATTTAACAGCCTGGCATGGAAGCTTCTCTCTAGCGTTATGTTTTTGGAATTACTCATCTACTCCCACACTCTACAAGACTTTTTACAACATGCTACCCAGCACTTTACCCTTTCCAGTTTAAAGGCTTCTGTTTGGAGTCCTCTGTATCAAGCCAACTAGGGTGGCAAAGATGCTGCACCAGAAGACCTGCAAAATATCTGCCATCCTTAACATCTATTCATCCTACATGCCTCCTATGTGTATTCTGTAACTTTAAAACTAAAATCTGTGTCCATTGCAATATATATCCATTCTATCATTGACACAAATTTAAAAAGGTATTAATTAGGTGTGCAATGCCTTAAATTTAATAGGGAAATGGTCAAAAAGTACACAGCCTACATTCAAGTAGGTCTGTCTTTCAGGTCCCTTGGCTGGGAACTTCTGTGTTCTTTGTATACCATCCTGATTTATGTTTATTTAAATAATGACAAATATTAGTTTTAAATTTATAGTCATTGCTTTTTAAGATGTCTCAAATCCTATCAGGATAAAGAGCTTATACTAAACAAAGCAGTTTGTTTATACTACTAGTAAATCTAATAGGAAATACTTAGAATCCCACATGTTCAAAGCAGGACAAAATTACAGCCTGTCTTTCCACAAAGGGCTGCTATCACTTGCTACCAAGAGGCCAGGAGGACCACGTGCAGATCACAAGGCCTGGAAGTTCAAGTCGAGAGAAGCTGGTCTGCAGAACCTCCAAGTCCACCAAAAATGTCACATGCCCACCAGGCCCAGCAAACAAAAAGTAAAAGAAAACTAAAAATCTCCTTGTGCTTTGGCAGCCGTAAAATGGCTAGAAGATGCGGGAGAATTAAGGAAGGAAAAACCAAGCCAAAACCCAGACATACATACACTCCTGGTTAATGCAAAGCTACTAGGAAAAAGCAGATGTGAAGTCACACCTTGGTTCATTCAGGGCAAAAGCAAAGGACTATAACAGCCGCTCGAGCTCACTCTAGGCAATGAGAAATGCTGAAATAAGAGTTTAAAGACAGCAAGACTACGACCTCAAGCCTTTCATATGTTATTTGTGTTGGCTGTCCCACCACTCCCTTATTAAGGAAAGGCCAAAACAAAGATATTTATTCTGTTACTCTTATTATTCATTTGTATCTACAAACACACAGAAGTCAAAGGTTTAGTAACTGTAGAGAGCCCAGCGCTTAGATGAAAGTTGGTTTCTGTTAGCCTCGCCTGACTGGGACATACAACAATTCGGAGGAAGGTTTTGGGATTTTTATGTTTCAGATAATCTTAAAATTAATTTTAAGATTAAGGCAGTTTAGAAGAATTAACCGCCTATTCTATAAAACCTTGTATCTGTTTCTACTATTGATAGCTACTCAACAAAACCTCTTCTGGCACAGCATGCACCTGTATGAGAACAGGAGAAGAGGTCACCTCCAGTGTGCAGAGACCCAAACTAGTTAGAGTTGCACAGATACCACAATTGTTAACCCAACAGCCCAAACACAGCAATACTGCAACTTTCCATCTCAGAATAAAAGAAAATCATGTTCAGTAAAGCTGAAAGTGAGTTTTAATGCTACCTTAAAATAACCACTCACACATGCAAACCAATTACCGGTGCAGGTACTCGAGTGTGAAAGCAAAGACAGAGCATCACCCTGTCCTCCTCTTTTGAGTACATTAAAAAATTACATGTTTCTATAAAGATGTTTCTGTGTATCCAGGTCCTGTATTTTGTCTCATACTGATTTTGTACTCTGGAACTGTGCTCGTACAAGGACTAGCAGAGCAAAGCTCTCCTCTACAGCTGATGCTCTTTTGTGCTAGGACCACAAATAGAAATTGCACAAGACAAACACTTAAAAAATCATGGATACTTAGTGAAATCTCCTCAGCATACTTTACATGTCCTGTTGCCTAGTGACTGCACCAACTCTCCCCTCTTCCTATAGACTGAAAAAGCATTTCCCCAATTTGTACACGAACGACAGCAAGTCACTTTTGAAGGGGAAAGAAGAAGGGCAGCACTCAAAACTCCAAGGATTATTTATGAATAAGCTGAAGCCCTATAAACTTGGCTATTGAAGAAAGATAATCTTCTCTAGCTTAAGCCAAGTGGGTCAGACAGAGGAAGAACCTCAGCAATCTTCAAAGTCAAAGCAGATGGGGAAGTGAGTAAGTGCCCATGTGAGCGAAGAGGAAACAAGCTTCTGTTCATTTTAGCTTGTTTCAGAGCTTCAGTTTTCTAGACACCATCAAAAATGTCAGACCTTTAACTGACATGAGCAGAAGAGCTCACTTCTGTAACAAGTATTAGGAGAACTGCAGAGTAATTACTTAAGACTGCTATTGATGCAAAAAAAAAAAAGTCCTGGTGTCTACAGATTGAGGACATTGCTTAGCTCAGTAGTAGGGAGACAGGTAAAGTGGAGGAAAGGTGCTAAGACGCAGAGACTGGGAGAAATGTCCTTTCCTTTGTATCTATGAAAAACTCTCTTAGGATTCTTTATCATTAGTGCTTCAGTATCACTGATACAAATATTTATGTAGCTGTAAAGTAGGCTCTACTTTAGAGCTAATTGTAGCTCTAATCAGAGCATTTTTTAAAAAATAACACATGAGCTTGTAACTAATTTTTTTACCCTTTTTGAAATAAAAAAACCAGCAGTCCACACATGCCACAGAATGAACATACACTGCATTCCTTAAGAAGCTGAAGTTGACCTCTTGGTCCTTTCTCAGGCTTTACATTGCTAGACAAGATCTGGGCCAAGACCATTTCCATACACAGGGAAGCATCTCCGTCTCAGGCTAACCTCACCATCCAAGTGGTGAAGCCTAAAACCAGCTAATCTCTCCCAGGGTTATGCTTGTGGAACTGGGAATCCCTCCATCTGCCTCAGCAAAATAGAAAGATCACTAGCTGCAAAATAAACAGCACATTAACCACAGAACAATAGCCCCTCCTGTCAGCATGCTTCGTGCCACCCACCAAGGACTAATAATTTTCTATCAGATCCCTCCCCCTAAAAAAAAAAAAATTTCATACTTTGAAGAAAGAGCTTGTGCAAGTTGACAACACGCAACTTCTTTTGGATCCGTACCAAGGAAGGACTCCCTTCCTCTCCGAATTCCTGGGAGTTTTGCAAGCTTTCTGCAATCAGAAGCAGCAGACCCTGAAGGAGCACAGAAATATAGTTTACCATGTTGGTTTTAACCAGGAACTTTTAAACTGACTGAGCTGGGAACAGCGGAAGAAGGAGTATTCAGTGCTATAGTTTGCTAGGGAGACACAGAGAGCCAAGGACATGCTGACGAGATGCTCGTTTTCCAAAGAAAATATTGCTAAGAGAAACAGGCATCCTTCCACCACTTATTTGAGGAGGCTGCTGCTGAGCTGCATCAGCTATTCCACTGATGTCTCCATGAGTCTTTTTTGCCCAAGACTTCTGCTGGAAGAGCCAGAGCTGCAAAACTTGTAAGAGAACTCCACAGGAAGAGGCACTGAGGGGTTGCACAACACCAGCCTGCTCTAGATACACACATCTTCATATATGCAAACTCAAGCAATCTTCTGATATTCAGCCTGGGCTGTCTGGAGCATGGACAAGACAAGAATAGGTATATGAAGTCTTTGCTTGTTTTTCCTGTGTGTGTGTGTATGTTTAACTATACATCAGAAATTTACTAAGATGAGAAGTGTGAAGGAGTGGGGAGGGGCTGTGTTATGAGTAATAATAAGGGGGGAGCTTCAAACTGCAATCACTTTAACATATTTTCCTATTATCACAGTTATCATCACAAGCCAAAAAGTTAACTACCTTGCTTTATGTAACTTTTTACCATGACAACTATACCTTTTAGCAAAGATATCATCATTCTCACAGCAGCTTTAAATATTTTAAGATGCAAATCTAGGATTCCTCCATATCCCTCTCCCCACAAAAAAAAAAAAAAAAAAAAAAAAAATCAAAAAACCCTGGAAAAAAACGTTAAGCTTGAAGGACTATGTATGTGAAGTTGCATTTGCTATAGTCAGACCTTTTCTCTGCACTCTGGTATAGGGGGAGTAAAAAAAGAGATGCAAGTTAACAGAAACTCATATCGGCTTTTTAACAGCATCTCCACAAAAAGGATTTTTTTTTTTTTCCTTTTATGTGGCACATGCATTTGACCTGGGTCAACACTGCAATGTGGGGAGTTGAAAAGGGATCACCTGATGAAACAGCAATACCCTCCCTCCAAACTATATTGCAGGAATTACAGCCAAGCACCCCAACCGCAGCAAACACAGTAAGAGCCTTCTCGAACAGCACACGTTCTGTGTCAGCAAAGCAGTGTTAATACAAAACTCCATTCAAATAAAGGAGTAATGACCCTTCGGAAAGGGTAGGGCTTCATCAGGCTTCCACCATGCTAAACAAAGACCATCTAAGATATTCAAACCATTGCAAAAAAAATTATTATATCAAAAGGAGGAAAACAGTGTCAGCCTCGTACGCCTTTCATTGTTGAATAATGACAGTGTTTACCTTTCCAGCATAACGCATTACAGCTCTGGATCCAACTTTAAAGCAGAATACACGACAGAATTAATTATGTCCTTTCCTCTTAACTACCATTCCCTGGGTTATTTATTAGCTAGGTCTGCATATATTCATAAATGTGTCTAATATACAAAGTTAAAAGGATTTAAAACTGCTGCCTAAATGGTTCCCCGGTTTGCAGAGTCCTCTCCACTCTCTGGATAGGCAGCGGCATCAATAAATATAGCCTCGGGCTGTAAATTAGTCACTCCTTAAGCTACGTAGCAGTTGAGGGGGAACCGCAAGCATGCTGTGACGGGCAAGCATGTCTCACGAGCAACACGTTGCTGGATCCCAAGCAACAAGCTCTCTCAGACATGTACCATAGCTGGCTCTGCTAAGGTCTTTTCTCTGAATTAGTAAAACGCAAAGCACGCCAGCATGTCCAGCTTCAGCTTTGTCTTACAGTCTACTCCTGCTTGCAGTTTAGCAAACTGCCAGGCAGACCATCTATCAGGACTAGAAAATCCACCTTAGATGGAGCACCCACAGCTTGGAGGCCACCAGCCAGTTCGCGTGCGTTTCTGGAAAAGACAAAAGCCACACTACACGAGATACCTTGAGCTCAGTACCTTGGCAAAGGAATGGCAGATAGATAAACTCAGAGAAGCTACCTAAAAGGAAAACTGAAGGGAACCCAGGAGCCTCTCTGAAGTTTTCTATTTTCCCAAAATGAGGTTTTAAGGCTAAAGACCTATTCACTCTCTGGGAGTCCTCCCCAAAGAGGGACAAATGCCAGGGAGAAGCAGACTGGAGAAGACTTCTGGTTTAAGACTGGATCAATTTTATTTCACTGAGGTCCATCGTCTCAAGGGACAGAGGCCAGAAGCTTCCACGCTGACCATCCACCGGAAGGAGATCAAAAGGGAGAGAGGGTGGGTACTGCTACGGACCCAGCAGCAGAAAACACAGAGAAAGAGAAAAGAAAACCGTTTCACAGACACTTTACAAAGAGCAGCAGCATTTTTATCTTTGTCAGCATAGATGCCAGGATACTATATTCCCATGTGAATACTGCAGTCGCTGTTTGTAATCCTGGATGAGGCCAAGCAACTCCAACTAATACATCAAATTAGCTGCATATCTGGGGATGAACTTGTTGCCTTGCATCAGAGGTCAATCAAATCTTCTCTCCATCACAGAGAAAGGAAAATACAGTACATTCTGGTACAGCAGCACACTTAGCTCTTCCACCCATCACCCAAGCCACCACCGGGCTGGACTTCGGCTCATGAGAATGCCCCTGTGCTATGTAGCACAGGAACTGGGTTTGCAGAGGTATTTAGAAGTAGACAAGACCATGTGCTTGCAATCAATGCTCAGAAACCCTGTTTATCACTGATCAGCTTGAATTTAGCATGTTAGAGGTGTAGATGGGGTTCAGAAGATGGAAAGGGGGGTGTTAAATTTGTTCAGGCTCTCCCATCTTTTGGGCTAAAAAAAAAAAAAAAAAAGAAAAAAAAAAACCTCTCAAGCTTATGATTTGCCCTCCATGTCAGAAAATCCTGCCTAGAACTGTTGAGGGAGAGAGGGAAGAGAAAGGGATGAAGGAAGAGCAACTGTATCTACAGACCTGGAAGTAGTAAGGCTTCATTTTCCTAACAAAATGACATTAAGTGATACCAACAAAACACATTTGCTTTCCAGAAAAGAAAAAAATGCAGAGCATCTTTTGAAAAAAAATTTTATAAATGGTGAGATTATGCAGTAATATGCAGATGAAAGCTGTATTTCATTATTCTGCACCACGTCCACTTCATTTGATTAAACTAATAAATGAGGTCCTTATGTCATACTACAGGCATTACCCCTACTTTTGTTTACTACATCTTTCTAGCCTTAACCACAGCACACGCAGCACAGCTGGCTGGCAGCTCACAGTTACAACACAACATGCATAAGTTAAGATAGGAGAAGTGATTCTAAAAAACCACAAAAAAAAAATCTTGCTTCACTTACCTAAGCAAAGTTGTCATTAGAGAGTTTTCCAGTACTAAAATCCAAGAGAGAAGCCTGAAAAAACACAGAAAAAGGCAAAGTTTTAGTAAGTAGGATAATACTCGCACTCACTTTTTTTCTTGGGAACATGAAAAGTCAGTGATTTAAAGAAAAAGAAGTACATTCACTCCATCAGTCGCATTTCAGATAGTTATTTGTAACAAAAAGGTGCTCCTCAGGCAAACATATCGGAACAATAGGGCAGATTTTCCACTGCTATTGCCAGTATTATACCACTGCAATTCCTCAAATGTCAATCACATTGGACTGCAATAAAACTAGAGTTATCCAGCAGACAAGTCAGGCCTAAGGCAATTAGCTAAGCTGCCCCATTTAGATTTTCAGTCATTTATCCCTCCTGTCGAGCTGGATTATCAGAAAGTCTGGACCAAGTTGTGGGGCGGGAAGCGAAGAGGAGTCACCCACCCCAGTAAGGCTGAAGGTGGTAGGAACCAAAACTGTTGCTTATAAAAAGAAATCCAAACCACCCCAGGGCTAATTGCAAAAGATTGCGAGGCAGTGCAACACGGATCGATATTAAGAAAGCTGTGATATACAAGACTTCATTATGGCTATAAAAATCCAAAGCACAGTGCAAGTTACTGGCAGAAATGGCACGTGGCCACGACAGGTCTTACCAAAATCACCACTACCAAAAAAAGCACTCAAGGCTTGTTAAGACTCATGAATGCAGAAAAAAAAAAAAAAAAAAAAAAAAAAAAAAAAAAAAAAAAAAAACACAACCAAAAAAACCCACACACACCACCACACAACCCACACCCAAACTAACTGAAGAATATGGATGACTGCAAGCCTCCAAATCAAAGAGGGAGTTGATCACTGTTTAAGGGGAAGAAGTCATTGCTTGTTCCAAGATTAAAAACTTATAATTCTGGCCCCAGCTGAAGTACTATCATTCACTAATCTGGTACAATTTAGTCGGGCTGATCCTCTGCTCAGACAGACAGGGCATTATCAAAAGTTCCTCTATTCATTTCGCTTCCTGTTAGCCAGTGAAAGCCCCTTTTATATGCTCCTCAAGAGGCTGTTAAAACCAGGGAAGACTTTCCGATAGAGAAGATAAGGTAGTTGGATTTATTCATGAGAGGAGGAAGGGAGGTTGTACAGGCTGATTACAGCTGCTCCAAAGCTGAAAATTGGAGGTTTGGAGGAGGGAGGTGGAAGATGATGGATTGCTTATTATTAAGTACTATACCAATAGCATTATTGTTAGAACTAGGCATTACCTCTCCTGATATTCAACTACGGAACTGAGATTTTACTCTTAAGTTGGCATCACCAGATACACACATGTGGTTGAATAATTAAAAAATCCATGCACAAGGCAGAAAGGGATATTTTTTAAGAGACTGAGCAAATAAAAATATAAAATTAAAACAAAACAAACCCCAAAAAAACCCACCACGAACAATACGCAAGACCAAAAGGATAAACTAGCCAGAGTCAGAGGGAAGACACTGCCTAGAAATGCTCTCCAGACTAAGATAGTTCACGTATAATTTTCAGGGTCAGATCCTGTTCATATTGCCGACGTGAGCGGACTTAAATGGAGTAGGATGGTGATTTCCACATTACTTAACATGTGTCAGCAATTTTGAACAGTTGCTTTGCAGATTCTTAGAGCTAACCAAGCAAAACCCCACCACCGAGAGCCCGCTATAGTACTTGGCGGATGAAAAGCTGCCTGGAAACTCTATCAAGACTCTGAAAAACATTCCCCCTTTTAATGTTCAAACAATCTGGTATAGTTAAAACAGTTTTAAAATGCAACAAGATGGAAATACAAACAAAACCACATTTCTCAAGTTTTAAAAAGTTGAGCCAAAGCAGCAAAGCTCTACCAAAAGTTAGGGCTAACAATGATGGTTGCAGGGGTAAACCCTGCCTCTTCCTTCCCCTCTCCCAGACTATTCTTCTCCAAACGAACTAGCAAAATAAAGAATCGAAACACCCACAGCAGAAAATAGTATGCAGCTTTAAAATAAAGAAAACAACTCAGCTATACCTCATCATTACTCCATCCAGTCCAAATACACGTCAATTCGTTAATTGTTTTCCCCTCTGACAATGCTAAGTGAGATCAATACAAGCAAAAATAATAAAATGTTTTTCAACACACTATTATATGGACAGGAAGACTTAAAAGACAAGGTGATGCATTTTTGAACAGGCACCAGTCTGAATCAGACAGGGATGGAGTGCAAATCTCTACCGGGCAGAAAGAGGGAATAACCAAACCTAGAATGGCATAAAGACCCAACAGAGAAGGTCCACAGGTCACCACGTGGAGGGTGAAGGGTCAAAGATACTTACGTAAATAGGGACAAGGCTGCCAAAGGCTGCCAAATTACCTCTTGCTTTGCAGAATACCAATATGCAAACAAAAACCAAAAGAGCTACAACAAAATCCAGAGCTTATTTTCGTCCACTTTCTCCTTTAGGTTATTACTAACTCTATGCAAAACTTCAGCACAAACTGTACAGACACTCCAGTTTGCTCAGTGGTCACGTAATTTCTTCTCAGTGATCAAGCAGAGAATTAGGGAACCCAGAGACAACAGTTGCTTTCTATTCTGCCACCAGCCTGCATCTCTTCAGACACATCATTTAAGGCAAAGCTCAGCTGGCACTCACTCTCCCCACTTTGTGCTGCAGTGGACATCTTGCCTGTTACAATCACCAACTTCAATCGTAAACTACAGTGGCTTACTTGGCAAACACTCAGATATAGTGGGTATTTCAGAAAAAGCTGCCAAGCCTCAGATCCCCCACAGAGTAAATAAGGGTAATATTGCTCACCTATCTTCACACATGCTTTGCAACACAATATCTGAAGAGACAACAGACTGTTATAAATCTACAATACACAAAAGCAATTGCACGTGTTAATTTGCAGTTTAGCACTATTAATAAGTACAAGTTTATCAAAGCGCAAAGGGTGTTTCCTACAGTGGGAATGTCGTAATGGGATGACAAGACACAGCCTGCTTGTTCTGCACGTTTTGTAAGATTGTTGGGTCTTTCTTGTCACAAAACAACTCTTGGTGCACCAATATTTAATTAAAAACCAGTGAAGAAAGTGCACCCAAAGCTTCCCATTTGTTTTCAAGTCTGAGGAACCCGCACTGGCAAGTTACAGCTGATGAACCATTGATACTCACTGCATTGCAAGGAAACCAAGAGGCATGGACTAGATGTTCCTTGGTCAACTCTTTTCAGCTTGATAAAGACTCAACTGCACCAGATGCTACAGCTGATGTGAGGGAGTCAGACTAAGTCTGAACAGTCTTCCCCTCCAAGTTGACAGACTACAAGAAAACCACAACAACAGGCCAATGCCCGCTGTTACAGAGCTGGATGCAACTAATTTTGTTCAGTTAAAATACGTCTTCACACACATGACAGTTTCAGGAAAGCCAAAAAAGAACAGCTTTACTTGGCTCTTACATTTCACTGCCCATCTGCTGCAAATTCAAGGTTTGTTGTTGTGACAATGCTGGGGTTTGGGGTTTTTTTGGTTTTTTGTTTTGTTTGTTTTTTAATAACCCCAAAAAACAGAAGTTCCTAATTCTAAAGACCATGTCAGGTTTTTCACCCTCCTTCACAGGCCTGGCTACGGATACACAAATGCCTAGTTTCTAGCCTCTGTACTGTTAGAAGTTACACTTGGAATAGCTGCGACTGAAGGCGATGGAAGATTTCAATAGTAGTTTCTTTGTCACTTCAAGAATCTGCTTTGCCACACAAGCCTGCAATTCCAGATTTCTGCATACATTGCGAGGAGCACGTGGCACGGATGCTTCCCAGTGGCTAGAGTTCAGCACGTTCCTGGGCAGTTCTGTGGTAACCACGTTTAGACTGTTAAAGAAGATTTCAGCAGAGCTCGGAGATGAAAGTTAGCGAAGAAATCCAAAATTCAGAGAGCAAACCCCGCAAATGCAATTCAGACTTCGCAAACTCGTGATGCATTGAAAGAGTATGGGTTTTCCATCTCATCCTCCAAGGGAAGCTGCAGCACACACTTAGCGGTGCCAGAAAGGTTAGAAGGCTGCCAGAGCATGCACAGGAGAAGGTTTGTGTGCAAACAGAATAAACAGCCTCTACTAAATTCTTGTAACCAATTAAGCAACAATTCTCCACTGAGAATACAGCATCGCCCAGCTGCTTACCTAATCCTCAACCCCTGCTTCTTGAGCTGGCTTTCAATTTTTAAGTCTTCCACTTGTCTTCAGAAGCAAAAGATGAATGAACACCGATTCTCTAGACATCCTGGTTAAAAGGCAAATAAAAGTCCTGCAAAGACCATCAGTACTCAAAAGTTACTTAACACTAATGAGCTTTCACCAGCAAGTCTGCAAACATTAATACATGTGAGTAGCCAGGCTAAATCCACCCAAATTACCTATCTGCAAGGCTCTCCTCCAGCCTGAGCTGGACTTCAAGCCAAGGGAAGACCAAACCTGGAAGATGACTATGGATTTTCTCTGGTCTGCATCCCTGTGCTAAGCTACTCAGTGATACTAAGCAGATGTGTTTTGAATGTGCTGCTTCATCTCATATAAAGGGGGGAGAAAAGGAAAAAGAGTCCGAAATAGTACTTATCTGAAAAAAAGCAAATATTTTAAAATAAGTACTGCTACTGTTTGTAGAATGGCCTGGAAGAGAGATACATCTGAAATTCCTTTAAATACATGTATTCAGTTTTTAAACTGCATACGAGTCAATCTGATAAACGAGCTTAGTTAAGATTGCTCAAACGAAGCCGAGGGTCCCGTCCCCCACCCTCTTCCTAAGTAAGCAAGCACAAGTTTCTGGCATAGACACTGGTGTGTGAGATTTTAACATTCCCCTTTCCATAAACAGTCATACATCAAGCTCTAAAAATTTGCTTCACAGAAACTTTTGCGATAGTAAACTCAATTATTCTAATATTTGTATGACACATGCAGGAGGGGTGCATAAAAAGGTTATGGTGAGCTCATTTAAGAATTTAAACAAGTACTTGATAAAAAGGTTTTGAATTATTCACTCAGCTCCACTATTAAATCAGGCTTCCAAAGGAGTCTTTAAAAAATAGCACAGAAGACACTGTATTTATAACAAAAAGGCAGTATTGAAGCTAGCACTCTGTCTCACAGCGCAAGTCATTCATAATTACAGTCATAAATGCACACAGGCATGGTATCATGTGTTGGTTCACAATCCTGCTGGATTAACTGGACACTTTTAATATTTATACTAATATTCCTTTCTGGAGAGGCAGCACCATTTCTGTCTAACTTAAGTACTGCTTTTTATGCTAAGAAAGAGCAATTTCTTCAAGAACATCCAAAGTTGAGAGAAGCGCTCAAGAACAGTACTAAGCAAGACTGAGACAATCTTTTATATTTATTTATTTTTATACCAGCCCACATGGGCTGGCACACAAGTATTTTGCTATGCCCCCCCAAAGCTTCAGAGCCAAACTCAACTGAAGACATCACCATGTATCTCTCAGTTATAAACTTCCATACTAAGTTTACGTACATCACAGCAGTTTTCTGCATACTTGCTCCTTGCATACATACCAATTTTTTTTTTTTTTTTCCAAATCTCAGAGCCCACTTGGAATACTGACCATCTCTAGAGGGAGGAAAAGCAGGGGACTTCGAAGAGATAACGAGTGGTGCTCCATTTCTCTGGCACACGCATCCTCTCACCACCTGCTTCCTTTCTCCCCATCCCTTTTTCTTCCACGTCACAGGCTGCTCTTGGTAGTTCAGCTCGAAGAACGGGAGCCAAGATTTCCTCTCAAAATAACTACTTGAAGACCATTTCAGCTATGAGCATCACCCACAGAAACATTCCCATTTGCATATCGTCCTCTCTCCTGCATCAGTCTGTTCCCAAATAAACTCATGGGCTGGTGATACAAGGTCATAAAGTTGTGAAAAAAAAACAGAATACCCTCCCACTGCATCCAGCCATGCTCCCAGAGCAATGGCAGGATGAGTCAGTCTCCCAATATAGCTGGTTTCAAGCATTTCTGACAGCATTACTTTAATGACAGTATTTCATTTCCTTCAGTCATCTCACTGAGAGCACTCAAGTTAAGTATTAATGAAGTGTTTTAACACTCTCACTGTCGGAAGAAGACGTGGGGTGCCACCTAACCAGCTGCTCATGGGTGAACACATAGCTGCTCCGTTCACCAACACAACCAAGAAAAGGGTTTTTGCATCACACGAGCTAGGGAGAGGTTTGGGGGTGAGAAGCATGAGCCAAAACTACCACATTAACAAATACCACCGAGCCCTGGGACGACAGTGGGAGCCTTCCCTGAGCAGAACCAGCAGCACATCAAACTAAGACCACCATAACCCATCCAAAAAAAAAAAAAAAAAAAAAAAAAAAAAAATATATCTAAAGGAAGGTATCTTGCCATTTCTGAAGAAACGGGGGTTCAGATGGTTTTGTTTTGCTGTTACAAAGCCAAGCCATAGCAGCAGTGCCATCAGCAACACACCTCCTGAAACTTTTTTTTTTAAAAAAAACCTTAAATTCAACTTTGCTGCTGTACTTTCCTTCAAACCTACACCCCTCCTCCTCATCTGCGTGTTCTTACAAATCTATCTATTTGAAGCACTGGTTTTCCTGACTATGGGTAAGACTAAACACCTGCATCACTGCAAATGTAATTATGGCAAAATACCACGGCTATTTGTAGACTTCCTGTTCATCAAATAATATTAGCGTACCTTTGCCTTGAGCAATTATTTACAGAGCTGGAAATCCTGAAGAGACACTAGCGAGACAGCAGAAGCAACCCCCCCTCCATTATGCAATGACGCTTTTTGTATTAGCTTTTGGAATGACTCAGAGGGGAAAACAAAATCATCAAAATAATTCTTTATAAATCTGTCCAATGAAAAGGAGAAAAAAAATTTAATTCAGTTAAAACTCTGCATTAGCTTACTCCAGTCAAGACAGGGAGGCATTTTACACTTCAACTGAATTGGCAGCTCAAATTCAACTTCAGGCTCCAATGCAGGCTTTAAGTCAAATTCCTAAGCAGAGTAAAACACTTATTAGCCTGTCTTCACCATAATTTTTATCTTAGTTAATTCTGAGTATGTAATTTATGTTAGGAATAACCCACTTTTTTTTTTTCAGAACTGGATATATTGTATGCAGAATTATTCCCTGGCTAGCACAGTTAAGGTTTCCCTTAGAGAAATAATTTTTCACATACTGACAGCAAAAGAAAAAAATCACTGAAAGCTTTAAAAACATGCAAAAGCATTTTCATAAATGCACCACAGACAGTTGTATTAATTCACCTAATATATCCCTAACGCATCAAAACCTGGCCATGCAGTCTCGGTTTAAACCAATGATATGTACTAGAAAGATTTTTGATCTGTTTAAAAACTGACATTTCTCTTTCACCACACACACACAAGGTGTGGGAGAAGAGAGGAAAATGGTTGATATTTCTACCTTTAAAAAGGAACAAAAGCATCCCGTTCCCTCTCCCCTCCATTTTTCCCAATTTATGATTAAAATTGCAAGCAGAAAAGTAAAAGGAAAACACCTTGTAAAGACAACGTCTCAATTTCGAGTTCCACTAATGTGACAAAATTCATAACAACTTCTCTAGCTTACATGAAAAACATTTTAAAGCATTGTCTAAAGTTTACAAAGTCTGCTTTAGAGTCAAAATTGTCAATGCTGCTGGTACACACCACTCACCCATGTCAGCGCAAGCAGTATTTACATCCTGTAGCCGACCTAAAGCTCCGACGCCCAGGTTACTCTCTCTCCCAATTGTAAAATGTTCATTACGTATTTCCTGCATTATTTGCATGGTTTCTTAGGTTTTGGGGTTTTGTGTTGGGTTTTGTTTGGGGTTTTTTTGTTGGTGGGTTTTTTTGTTTGTTTGTTTAAAAGGCCCACTTAGTAAAAAGCTACTGAGATCTCCCACTCATTAAAAAACACCCAGTGAATTTTCAGGGTGGTTTCCTACCCTCCTTTCTGCACTTGCTGCTGCAGTTTTGTGTCGTTCCCTTCGCTCCCACTCCTCTTGAAGAGGTGGTTTCACGTAAGAGCAGTTCAACTCTTATCACCCATCTCCAAGCCTGCAAACCAACACATCCTTTCAAGTGAAGCTTACACCCTTGCCACAGCCTATTTGTATAATCTGAATAGGAGAGACAGGGAATAGTTATGCATTTGCCAAGTGAGGGGTTGTGATTTGAGAGCAAAATCCAAGCGAGATGCATGGACCAGGAGAAGAGCCGGACTCTGCCAAGAGCACAAGATCAGGTCTATCCTGGGTTGGGTCTTGCGGCTGCAGGCTGGCACAAGAACACCAGATATTTTAACAACTTGCACTAAAATCCTCACGAAGGGAAAAAAAAAATTAGTTACGCATTTTAGCCTCTAGATTTTCCTCCATTTTGTGTGGTATACACATGCAAAAGTTAAGGAGAGGGTTTCCAGGACTCGGCAGCACATATGGCCCCGCACTGAGCCGTGCTTAAAGCGGGCAGCTGCGCGAGGGAAGCGAACCGGAGAGGACTCGGACAGATGTTTCCATTCACGAACACTGCCAAGGAGCCGGGAATGCCGAGTTCACTACCTTGGCGTTATTTACATTTCACAACATCCAGTAATAACTGTGCCACAAGTAGTTTAAAAAAGGAAAATACAGCACAGCGGGGGAGCATTTCACCACCACCTTCGTTAAGGGGGCAAAAATGAAAAGTTTTTTTTATTCCAATTCTGAAACTTTGCCTTGTTTCATTTTGCCCACTGTCATCCAAACGGGACTTCAGCATCCCGAGCCTCGTCCACTTGCAGGACGGCCTCAAGCTAATTACCTGCCATTGCCATTTTGCAAGAGGAGTGCACATAGGCTTGTTTCTGGGGCATCAGGGACAGTTAACCTGAACCTTCTTCCTTCCATTTTCCAGAATAAACTGATTTTTAATCTAGCACAGAGCACAGTTTCTCCTTCAGCAACTGTGACACAAACCAAACGCTCCCAAGACCAAACCTGGTGCTCTTGGCTCAAAAAAGATCCTTACAAATGGTTGGGAAGGTGCCTTTCAGAGGCATTTGTCCAAACCTCAATCCTGAGACCCAACAGGTTTGAGAATTAGCTGCCAGATCCAGTCTGGCAACTAGAACAGCTACTCCAAGCGCCGTCCCATCCACCCGAACACACTGGAGCGTTATACACAGACCACATGCGACGACGCGCTCCGCCTGTCCCGAGGTGCTCCCTGCGGCAAGAGGTAGGAAGGGTGACGGGGAAGGCATTTTTTTCACACCAGCTTTATGATCCACAAAGTCCCTTCTGAGCCCACAGCAGAGGTATAGAGAAAAAAAAAGGTCAATATAACTCATTTCTATTAAAGTCAGTACTTGCTTGAGCTTTTAAAGGGGTTCTGTACTTCAAATATTTAAGCTACACACTCTATATCGTGTTTCTTTTAAAGTGTCGTGCTGGTGAACATTTCCCAGACGGGGAAACTTTACTGCAAGTGAGTGCAGGGCTCTGCCACCGCCACAACGGGACACCTTCCTTCCCAAGTAAACCAGACACTAATGCTATTTATGGATCCCGTTGCAGAACCAGACAGGCTTCCTAGCCGCTATTCATCAACGTGCAAATAGGTTTTATTTCATGGCAGGGAGAACAGATTTAAAAGAAGGAAAAAAAAAAAAAAGAGTCCTAAAGTTCTGCCTTACTTCTTAAAAAGATATATATTTGAAGAGTAGTTGGAAAATCAACATAGAACAGTAACATCAGCAAATAAAGGCTGATCACAACTTCTTGGGAGACCACATTATTTTTTTAAAAAATTGGCAACTTCAAATTAGTTCCTAAAGGATTATTAGGGGAAACCAAACATCCATGGAAAAGGCCAGCTGATGTACCGAGGGACAGACCTCCAGAAGAACATCAGCTCCATCACTCCCCCACACCCAGAAGAAAGGCAGGGAACGTAACTGTGAAATCTTCCTTACTTCGCAGAAAAAGACTACATCAGAGTTTCCAGAGACGCAGAGCTGGACAACATTCACCAGCGCTACTTTTAAACATTAACATTGCAGAGTCCACTGACTTGCCCTGCTAACTCTTTGGGGTTTTAGTGGGAAGTACAACTTTGTTCTTACCAGCGTTTTCATAGAAGCACCTTTGCATTTAAAATGCCAACTGTAAATGCATCTGCTATTCAGATAAAGCACCCACAAGCACGTAATTTGATATACAAGAAGTTTTACAAAGCTCTCAAAGAGCCCAAGGACATTTGGAAGGGTAGACGCAAGTTTAGAATGAGTCTTAGCATATCATCAGCAAAAAACAATTCTATTCTTAGATATCTCCCTTTGGTGTTTCTTGTAATCTTCCTTTTTTTTTTTCCTCCTACTCCTTTGAGAAAGTAAGTTGTTTGGTTATTAGAAAAAAAAAAAAAAAAAATGGAAGAACCTGTTCTGCAAGGCATACGAACAAAGCAGTATCTTCCGAAAAAAGAAAAGCTCATTCAAAAGTATGTAAATATTAGGGCTGGTAACACAAACAATAAAACCACAGGAAACACAAGAAATTAAGAATAGATCAGGAGTTATTCGATTTCCTGGCTGCCAGATATATAAGCACTTTTCTGGGTTGGAGGTATCAGACAAGATTTATTTTCTGAATAACAGACATCGGGGAGTTGACACAGATAATTTGAACAGGCAAACAAAAAATCCATGTCTGTTCTGATCCTGCCTGTGCTCCTTAGCAGGCAAGGACACCGACCACCGACCAAGGCAACAATTCTGAGATCAACACGTGGCCCAGGATGCGGGGGGAGATGCACCACCACAACACCCAGGACCTGGCACGTCATGGCGCTGGGGTTCAGCATCCTGCGCTAAGCAGTGAATTAAAGTTTGCTAACTTCAAAGAGAAGTTAGCAAACAGCGTTACTCCTGTATCTTCACAGTACGCCGCTTACTGCCCAGGACACATCCAAAAGTCTGCTCTCGAATGAGGAACGGCTTGCTAACGCTGAAGCTGAGCAAGAAGCAGAGGTGACAATTAGTTCCCAACATGCAGGGTGGTCCATGCCATCGCCACCCCACAACTCTCCCTGGCTGGAAGGCACACATCCAGAGCTCATCAGTGCATTCCCCAGCTCGGGCGTATTCCCAAATTCCCTGTTGCTGCTAGGCTCTCATTTAGCAGCATCCCAACAGCTCTTTCTCTCCTCTCCATCATGGGATTTTTTTTTTTTTTTTTTTTTTTGCCAACTGGCCAGAAGCGACACAGTCCCAGCTAGACAGAGTTTTACATCTCATGTGCAGGAGTTCAAAACGCTGCTCTGCTGAGCATCGCGGCCACGTTAACGCAACCACACTGCAACAGCTCCCTGCTCCTCATTCCGACTTCCATCAAATGCTAAACCAAGTCTCCTTCTTCATCATCAGGTTATCCAGTGGCTCAGATCCAGCATTATCTAAGAGTCAAAAAAAATCCCTACAAAGAAAACAATTTATCTCCTTCAATGCAAACACCAAGTGATGTGGCATTCCTGAAGACAAAACTTAACAAGACTTGAAGCGTGCTTCCTCCAAAATGGCCTAAGTTTCTCTTGGCACTGAAGTATCACAAGCCCAAGGCATAAATACACACAGGTATTTATGCAAATGGTATTATTCTTTTTTAATTAGTATCAGAAGCACTGATGAGACTAGGTTTTTAGTAAAAATTGGCAAAGATTTTACAACTTAGTTCCTGGAGAGGGGAAAAAATAAAGACTCTTCTAAGCAGAGCATTAAAAAGTTTACGCTCACTTGATAACTGTTATCATTTTGGGGCATTTCAAATGCTCAATCTTTTTGTATAAGGCAACTGTACAATAACTGTGTGATCGCCATTTATCTGCCATCTCATAGTATTAACTGACATAGCAGAGGGGATGGGTCACGCAAGCAATCCAGTAAAGAAAGGCTAAAAAAAGCCCACTCATGTTTTGTAGTTTCAGGAAGATGTATACATTTTCAAGCACTTTCTTTGCCACAAGTCCTCCATCCTCCTCAAGTAGTTTTGAATTTTCATTTCCGAACTTGCTCTCTGCTTACTGAAGTTTTTTCCTTTTATATGCCCGCTGTAAGTTGCTGCTGGGATAGGATCTCTTATTAGTCTCAAACAGCCCAATGACTTCTGAACTTTGAGATTATAAAGCAAGAAAGTTACTGAACACTCACATGCAAGTCGATTGGCTAAGAAAAAGCAGCACAGAGTCCTGCCAAAATCCTAGCTAATCTGATAAAGGAAAAACCAGGGAGGTCTAAGCACTAAACCCCACAGTTTAAATAGAGCCAATTCCAGCTGCAGAAGGAAGCACATCACATTTAGCAGGATACCCCTTCTTCAGATATGACATCTGAAGAGACAACATTTTACCACTTAAAGGTACTGCCCATAAGTAAATTGTAAAATTCTCGAAATACAAGAAAATATGGGACTGACACATGAATTTCACACAGATCAACAAACACTGCTTGTAATCTGACTAAGTGGAGGGAGAAACAAATTAACGAGATGTACGTCACATGCAGCTGGTTACCACTTAAGTACTACTTTAATTCTCCCACTTTCAATGCACTTGACAAACAATTAATCCTCTTAACATCCATGCAAGCATATTTATTATCCACAGTTTTAGCTTGTAAGCTCTTCAAGCAATGAGCTAGTTCTTTTTCTAGCTTAACACATGGCTCATGAAAATTGGGACGGAGGCCCTGTTTTAACTGTGAAATGGCTGCCAAGAAATCAGCTCCCATCACTGCACTCCCCTCCAGCATCTTACAGAAGAGACAAGCAAGACACCCACTCAAGAACATACTTTTAACCCAGTTAAAAGCACTTTTAACCTAGTTAAGTGCTCAAATCTCAGCCTCCATGCTACACGCACCCTTCTTCAGGCTACATTACCAAAAGACTCAGTCAAAAATTAATTAGTAGCCCTGGCCAGGGTGGAAAAGTAGCTCCAGATTTTGGAGACTCCCAAGCCCACATTACACAAGCGGATTCACACTCTCGTGCCCAAGTCAGCGGGACTCCACGAAGCCACCAGCGCATCAATGCAGCTGCGCGGCAGGTACCGACATAACCCCCAGCATCCTCCCACGATGGACCCGAGGACAACGTATATTTATTTTCCTGTTGGTAACCACACTACTTAATATAGAAAAAACCTGCAGTTAACAGGAACATTTGCAGCAACATTTCACCTTGCATCAGACGAAAGTGTAAAGAGTCACCTGGACCTTGTGAAATGAATGTGCATTACACAAAACTTCTTTTTACGACAGTACATATAAAAGTGTTTTCGTCTTTCTTTCTCTACTCAGCTGAGACAACCCACCTTCTTTGCAGCTGCTAGGAGAAGAGAAACTATAAACATTTACATTTAATGCAACCAAAGCTTTGCTCACCACCTCTTGTGTTCCACTGTGCTCTTAGATGATGATCACTCATCATAAAAATGGGTGGAGCAGCTGAAAACTACTTAGCAATGGAAAAACTGACTCCCATGTTCAAGAGAAGCTCCTGCAGAGGCTGGAAACCCCACTGAAACAAAGTGCTGTCATTGCTCTCTGGTGGGAAGTCTTTCAGCTACGGATGCAAACACATGAACCGGCGTGTTTTATTGTTATCTCCAGAATCATCCCCTGCACCAACTCAAAGACCTTCAGATTATGCTACGGAAACTGTTTTAATCTAGGTCGCACATAAACTCATTCATCCCTGTTTGTTTTTAAAACAATTAAAAACCAGCACTCCCCAAGTACGAAGTGCAGACTTTAAGATGTCCAGTGCCATCAGTACTGCAGCCTTGTTGCTGCAGTGAAAAAATTTATGGTAGCAGGGAACAAAAGAACAACAGAATTCATCACGTAGCATCGGAGGTACATCACGTAAGCCTCACTCCTCAGCTGACTCACTAAATGATATTAACTCAAAAAAAGGGCAAGTCCCAGTTTTGCTGCCATCTTACTTGTGGGTTCGGCAATTAGGAAGCGTGCTGTGCTGTGCACAAGTTCATGTGCCAAAAGAAATTGCTTTGTATAAGGGTCAAATCTGGCCATCCTGTCTCCCCTTCCCCCCAAAAAATAAATCACTTCCCCCCCTCCTTTAACACCTGCTTCCTCCATCCGAGCATTCATTGTCCCACCGCTATTATGGGACCGAAGGCTTCAGCATCCCAGAGGAAACTCAGGAGGGAAACCAGCATATAAAGCGAGCAAGACTCTCATTCACTTCAGCAATCTCACGCCTCGGCATCCCCTATTTTCCCCTCTCTTCCTATTGACAGCAGCTTCCAAGATTCGGCTGGGTGTTGAGAGCCACACGTGCCGGGAAGCTGAATGTGCCACACATCCTGGTATTGAACCCCACCATGCCCACGGACACTAGCGCGGACCGCTTGCCTTGCTCTTGTGCCTCCCCGAGGACCCACAACCAACGCTGTGGGGCAGGAAACGAGGCCGGACAGACCGCGGCCTGACCCAGCACAGCTTTTCATGTGGTTGCACCGAAGGGAGGGACGTCACACAAGCAGCAGCTCTGTGCTCCCCTAAAACGTGGCAGGAGCAGAGCAGCATCCCTCCTGCAGCCCAGCATCAGGGACACGGCGAAAGGAGTCTTTGGACAAACCCATCCTCGGCATCGACTTCCATTAGAAGGTTTTTATCTCCTGCAGGAGGTCTCTGCGCAGACTCACGCACTCCCTTCGGTCTTCCCTACGCTGAAAACAGGGATACCTGCAAGAACACGACGAGTCGGCCAGCATCCGTGCGTGACACATGCCAGGTGTGTTAATCCACGGAAAAAAGACAGGGTGAGTCAGTAGTTTGAGTCTGAAGACAGTCCGGTTTAGAACAGCTGCTCCATGCCAAAATCCTTGTTTGTAATGGTTTTATTAACTGCAGCATTCAGACTTACAGAGCAGTTACACCACTGGGGGCAGAGACACGTTGGGAAAGAGATTTACTTTCCCAAGTAACTTTGCCAGAAACCTCAGATACAATTTAGATGAAGCTACAAAGTACGTCACAGGTTTTAACATAACTTACTGCTCCAATTTGCATTAGTCATGGGTGATAAAAAGCACAGCGGATTCAAACATGACACATCAGGTAGCTTCCCTCAAGAAAAAGTTTTGAACATCAAATGACATACATCCTTCTGCTTTAAGATGACCACCTTAAATCATGCTCACGGAAAGTAAATCTCACCAAAATTCAGCCTCTTATTTAAGTAAGTAATCACTTATTTTATTTTCCCTCCCACTCAGAAATAAAATCTGAAGTAGCTGCTACAGAAGAAAATCCTTAAATCCTTCCTTTTACACTGGATCAGGCTAGTCTCAGTGGTGCTGTCACACTGTAAATAACATCTCACATTAAACAACAATTTGAGGAAATTTCTCACCGTGTATTTTGCAAATGTAACATTAAGTTAAAAACGGTTCAGCGAAAAGACTAAGGGTAATGACTTTTGTGAAAGGTAGAGTAGTCACCTGAATGAAGTAAAAAAAAAAAAAAAAAACACGCCAACAGAGACTAGAAGCAGCTGGAAGTTACTCTGGCAAATGCTAAACATTTTGCATAGCTGATTAGAAAATTTCACAAGTGCTTGAAACTGAGATGCAATGGATCAGTTGCAACTACCTGCGCTCATACATTTTAAATAGTGCCTCAGAAGAGCAACTACACAGGATCCAACTCACTGATACGAGCGACCAGTTGCCACCCCATGATTTCCAAGGAAATCAAAAGGCAACCTCATGCAAGGATCAAACATACAAGAAAAGTGTGACAGTTCAGTTGCCACATCTACCGATTAAAAAACTATCACCGGTTTCAGAAAGACAAGAGCATCTAGATGGGAAAATAATTACGAACAAGTTACGGAGTCACAGGAAAATTTTTTTGGAATGAAAAGACTGGATCATTTTGAAGAAATAAAAAGGCGAATTCCTGGTCCTTATGAAGGGGAAAGAGATTCAAAGGAAAATACAAGTGGTCAAGGAGGATTAACTTTGTCAAATGAACCCCTGCTACAGAATTACAGGTTAACCCATGAAAAAGCACCATTCTGGATGCTGCAGCCAAGGCCAAAATCAAGGTCCTCTATGAACCGTGGAAGCCCGCAAGGTCCACACCACCAGCAGTCCTCGCAGCGGTGAGAAACCCCGCAGGAGACTGCCCAGAGGCACCTAAACCCAACCTCACAGACAAAACGTGCTTGGAATATACTCTATTTCAAGCCCTCAACGCAAGTGCTGTAGGAGGTGCTGACAGTTGTTTGAGGGGTATTTTTTCCGTATGCTTACTCCAATCCCATGTGCAGTATTTGAGAAGTTCCCAATGCGCCTTTGTTACAGTTCAGCATTTGAACTGTGAGAACTTCATCGCTACCCCAGCAAGGAATTTAGCTTTTTCTCACCCATAATAAAAATCACCCAATAAACTCTTCAGCATCTGATTTTTAGGGTTTTTTAAAAATACATATAAAATAGTCTTGTTAGAGTGCCTGACCATGTCGCAACATGCAATCCATTACAGCTACAACAGAATAAAAGCTTACTTTTTGCAAGATATCACACTGCATACTTCTTAAGAACTGTTGACTACTTAAAAATATTTGTGATTACACTTTCTTCCCCTGTTCCTCAACAGCTTAGAAGCGTACCTAAAATGGTTATATAGAAAATTAAAAAAAGATTATAAAACTGGCAAGGCTTATTTTTGCAGAGAAGATATATCTTCACTCTAGATAGAAATAATTGCAGTCTTAGGGAACTTAAAAAGGAATCGCTTTGACTTCTAACTCACAGGCTTATCTTAGAAACACATCTATCTCCCTTGTCGTCTTCACATGCTATAAAACAGGGACGGGCACCACAGTCAAATGCTTTCTTTGCAATCGGAAGAGCGCGTCCAAGGGTGTAGCTCCAGGAGCATTTCTCCTGGTGGAAGCACCGGAGCCTCTGCCAGGGCAGCTGCTTGTGAGACCACGAAGGGACATGAGTCAGAGAACTGATCCAGGTAAAGAATGAACTTTTTTGCTGAACTGATCCAAGGTATGAATTGTACAGAGAAAAAAAAAAAGATTATTAACTGGAATGCATTTCCCAGACTGGTTTGCTGAACAGACCCACAAATACCAGCATGGCCCAGCTGGGGAACTGGAAGAGGCTGCTTACACCTACATCGACACACAAAAGAGATCACAAAATTACAGTTCGAGTTTAGGATGATACTGAAAAAGTTTTACCTATTGCATGCTTCCACCAGCGGTCTCTGGAAGGGCATTAAACTGTTTACAGGATTTGTGGCGTCGCAGCATATTTGTCATGTAGACATCAACAGAGGAGTCACCCTGTTTCCATGACAAAGGGCCATAAATATATAGAGATATATCTTTTTGAAAAAGATCTGTATAGCTTGACTGCAGCAACAAGTTCCCGGCATAGCTGCTTTCCCTGAAGCACTGCCATCATATTTTCTTATCACTAACCAAAGCAACTAACCAGCTAACTCCCAGTGATGTGCTTTGCCTTCTAGATCTGCATAAAGGTCATTTGCAAGGGAGAAAGGCAGGTTTAAATAAATAAATAAATAGACAATATTATGCCACATCCACAGCTTTGTTTCCAAAAGTAACTAAGAAGTGCAATGCCAGGCTGCAACACCACGACTGAAGTGTTTGACTATTCAGTAAGTACAAGGAGTGGCCGATTCCCTCCCCACAGTAAGATCGTTGACAGCTGTTTTAGAGGAGAAAAAATTGAAGCATGACTAAGCTATTCATAAAAACCTCATTGCATCTAACACCCTAACAACAAGTTTTGACTTAGAAAAAGTGCAGTTCTTCCTGGAAGCAACTGTTCAGGTGGTACATGCCAGCCATGAACCCGGCTCCCAACTGGATTATATCCCCCATGGCAAACCCCATAGCAGCAAAGCAGAACTGTATCTACACCCAAAGCTATCAGTTGCTTCAGAAAGTCACTCGTTACCTTTATCTATCCTACAGGTGATCAATGCAAGCAAGCAAACACATGAGCACTTGGCACCAAGCAGCACCCAGTAATCACAAGCTGCAGGCTGCAAGGTGCTTCCCACCCCAGCTTTCCGCATCCAGCCTTTCGTGTGCCTGCAAATAGGATGCTGCTTACATTGTCCTCCAGCTGGAAACCACAGAAACTGCCAACTCCTTGTCCAGGGGCCACGATCACTCAGGGAAGGCATATCATACCTTTACGTCCTCCTGGACTAGCACTGCCTTCCACCCGTAGAGCAAAACCAAAACCAAATAGTTCCTCCATACTAATCAGCTGTGTGGTTTAGTTTACTTCAAGCTATTTATCACCAGTGTGGGGAACCCCTACAGAAATAACATTTAGTAGCACTCAAGTAGATTGCAGAGATAACCAGCTACAGTAATAAGTAGAAAAGCTTCCAAGCTGCTTCAAGGACTGTATTACAGGCAAGTGGATCACCACCAAATACCAGGCAGAGAAAACCGATATGTTGGTGTCCTGGAAACAGAGTGGAAAAGAAATAGGTACAGCAGGCATGACAACTTCCACTAACGATTTTTTCGTTAAGTAGCTAGCTATTAAAACTACTTATGCCAGCAGAAAATTATATGAAAGCACCCACTGCCTTTGTAACACAGGAGCATGTGCATACCACCAATAAACCTACCAATGTTTTTTTCCTCTAGTATAATTTATTGACCTTAGTTCATGCTTTGGATAGAATAACCAGATTCCTTTAACAGTACTTAATCCTCCTCTTAGCACAGGAGCGTACCCTACATGAGAACACAGCTTACTCGGGAGTATATCCTGCTGAGAGATTAGTAGCAAGTTCTGCATAAGCCTGAGTCTCAAAGCTTTCCTATATAGACTGTGTTTAAAAACATCGATCAACGGACAGTACCTGGCAGAGCTCTGTTTCTAYGAGAAGCTTCGACTTCTTAACTGCGTTTTCCTCCTTTGATGCTGCGAAGCTGTAAATCAGGAACATCAAGCTTCTGCCTTTCTCTCTGGCTGCAGTCCCTGGCTGGGCTCTGTTACTCCGAACACACCATGTCCTCACCTCTGGGGCTATGCCGGCCATCCCTTGGCCGCTGGAGCCGGGCAGGAGATGCAGGCTGGAACGCCGTCACACAACACGGTGCATCCACACTACCTGCAGGAGACTCGTCATTCAGACTACCTACAAAACCTGTCTGCCTTGCAGAACTCAACATCCATGTCCTTCTAGCAACAGCCCCAGGCTAGCCTGTCTGCCCAGCACCGGGCAGCGCTGGAAGGACAGACAGGAGACATATTAGGCTCAACCCATGAACGCGGAAGATAGGTACATGCTTGAATTCATGCCAAGGGACAACACATGCCCAGATGATCTTCACCTCACCTAACACACGCCTACCCTGCTATCAGGCTTGTAAAAAAAAAAAA
>JAYKAV010000001.1:4008888-4194485 GCA_035582835.1 Phoebastria nigripes
ACCTTTTAAAAATCACTTTTTCCACTTCTGAGCTCCAGCGAATGTGAAGCCCCGTAAAGGACACTGGAGCAGAACCAATTACAGAGGTCAGCAAAATTGATCTCTGCTAATCCCAACTCCTTTATATGACTTGCAGGGATAACACAGTCACAGAAAGTGGATTAATAAACCCCGACAATTTACAGGTTAAGAAACAACCACCCTTTCACAATCCTCATCCAGAAACTCCTGCATTTGCTTCAAAAGAAGACTGTCTCCACTCGAGAAGAAAAAAACCCCACGTTATATTTTCAAGCAATAGAGTGAATGCATAAAACAGGCCCCACGGCAATGACCCTCTGAGTAACTTCAAAGGCCCACTCAGACCCAAAGATGAGAAAAACCAACACCGGCCGGTCGCTTAGGAGACTCCGATATAACGCCCAGATTACTTTCTTTGCAATAAACTGAGATACAAAGTTGCGTCAGCGAAGCTGGAGGGTGTTTTTGGGGTTTTTTTTTTTGTTTTGTGGTTTTTTTTTTTTTCAGATCAAGATATCAATCATTTCAATAGCGAGGAAGTGGAGGGAGGCTGGGGGCCAGGCTGGGCGGTTGGCGGGGGTATGTGTGTGTGTGCCCGGGCACACACCCGAGGCACCCTCCGCGCCCGCCCTCCCCGGGAGCGGGGCCGCCACCCCCGCGCCGGCAGCGGGGGGACCGCGCCCGGCCCCGGCCCGCCACGCACCGCCGGCCCGCAGACAATAGCGGCGGGGAGCAGCCGCGCGAGAAAATACATAAAATAAATTCAAAACAAATAAGAATAATAAAATAAAAGGGAATAAAGACAGGCGAGGCAGAGGGGCCGCCCGCAGCGGCTCCACGCGAAGTCGCGCGGAGAAAAACCCCCGAGGAAGAGGAGGAGGAAGGGCGGGGGAAGCATGCGAGGACGCGGGAAGGGGAGGGGGGCTCCCGCAGCCCCCCCCCGGGGGGAAAGACACCCCCCCCCGCCCCCGCCAGGGGCCTCCCCAAACTTTCCCCCACCCCTTCGCCCAACTCCGGCGGGGCAGACTCACCGCGGGGGCCCGGCGGGCGGCTTCGCCCCTGGCAGCGGGGCCGGGAGGGAAGGGAAGGGAGAGGGAAGGGGACGGGGAGGGGGGAAGAGGCGGCCGGGCCGGGTGCTCTCCGCCCGGGGAGGCGGGCAGGAAGGAGGGCCGGGGGCTGCGGGCTCGCAACCTGAGCAGCGCCGCCGCCGCCGCTGCCGCCGTGCCCGCCCCCGCGCCGCGCCGCCAGCCCGCATGCGCCGCCGGGGAGCCGGGCCGCCCCCGGGGAGCGGGCGGGGAGGGGGGGGTGTTGCATGGCGGGGGGTGGCACCGCCGAAAACTTGCTGGGGGATAAGGTTCAGCTGCGCTTCCCCCGTCTCCCGACGAGGGCAAGGGCCGGCTGGGAAAAGCCCGGGAGCCCCGGTCTGGGCGAGTGCGGGTTCCTCACCTGCCGGCCTGTCACCTGGCCGCTGCGCCCTCCCGTCGGCCCTTTCCCGGTTTACTCAGCTGCTGTGGGAGATCCGTCTACTTGTTTATAATATCGTGCTGCTGGTGTGAAAGGACACAGGCAACTTTTTATGCTGTGGGTTTATTTTTATTTGAGGGGGATACTTCCTTCCCACGCGCTAAACTTCAGCTTTAAGGGCCTGTTTTACTTGGGGCTGCGTTTCTAGTGTTCCCACCTCCAGCAGCTATAAAGCCTCTTACAGAGCTGAGAGGACAAGCTGTCCAGCCATGAAGGTGATCTGCTGCACACAAACGCTGCACATCTATGCTTATCACAAAACCTAGCAGCTCAACTTGAGCCCCCCCAAGCCAGCCCACAGCTTTGGCCTGCTCTTCACCACCTTTCCCCCATTCCTCTACCATTGTGTGAGGTGTGTATGTTTGATCGAGGAACATCTCCCATACTGTTCCCACGCCTTGCCCTGGAAAAACGGTGCAAATGGCAATGCACCATTAGCAAACGAGTTCATGGGGCCTGTGGTCCACGTGTGGCTGGGTTTGAGGAGGCCCCTGGGAATGAAGATGCATGATCTGTCGTGGTGGTGACTTGCCTTCAGTTACCATTTTTGTTGGAAGCTCTTTGGAAATGTGTACATGTGGTGGCCCAACATTTCCACTCAGCTTAACCTACCGCACGCACGTATATCCTGCTAGCCCTGGCAGTGGCCGGGTGATCATGTCCACAAAGGCAGTAGCAACACTGAGTTAAACGTGCGTTTCATGCCCCACTAGAGCTGGGCAGCCCCACCTCACGACAACCGACCCCAAAAACACTTTACGATACTTTCTAAAGAGACCTTGCTGCTGGCCAGAGCACTGGGCAAAGGCTGCAGGTAATTCCCGTACATCGTGTTCTCTCTAGGTAGAACAGAAATAACAATACGTGTACGGTGCAGAAGATTTTCTGCTGAAAACCCTGTCTTCCAAAATATGCACTGTTTGTTCTGTTTAAATCAACTGAAATAATAAAAATGGTTTCAACACTTGTGCAATGCGGTCATTTTGGAGGCTGGAATGTACCAGCATCATATACTCTTTTCAACCAGGAGCAATAGTTTTTCTTATGTGGCTCCAACAGGGAAAGGCACATGAGAGCAGGGACACTGGAAATATGTTTTCATTTGCCTTCCTCCCACCCCTATAAGAAGGGCTTACGAGGCAGATCCCTTGGAAGTTCCCAGACTCAAGAAGAGAGATCAGGCACAGTGATGGCTCAGGAAAGAGCACCATCTAGTGAAAAGCCACTTCTTGCAGAAACTCTGTCCCCTACAAGTCTCCAACCAAACAATGACTAACCCAGCCCAGCCCAACCTACCTCATAACCTCTGAGGCAATCCTGAGTGAGGTAGCATGGTAACAGATAACAGATGCCTAAAATTTTCCATAACACGCATGCTGAGGTCTTTAGCTCTACCCTCTTGGTTGTCCATCAAGGGAACGTTTCTTCTCTGCTTGTCAACTCCAGCCTGGCAAGTCAACCTCTGTCTTCTCCTGCCTCGCCTGGAGCTCACACAGCCCTGGTCTTGCTGTTGGGGGCCCCCAGTCATGTTGTGGGGATCAGAAGCGCCAAAGAGAGGGCTCAACCTCCCGGCTGAGTCTGTACCAGCTGCATACATGCCCATGCATATGGGCTCACACGTGCCGCTCTTGCAAATAGTTTGGAAATGCTTTGGGGGAGTCTTTTCAGCACGAGGGTGCAAAGGTAATCTGCCAGCAAGGCTGTCTGGGAGCGTTTACCATGGCCATAATATTCTAAACCAGGAGGCAAGGCAATTAGCATGGAAAATATTGAGGAAAGATGACACAGCAGCTTAGCACCAAAGCAGGAGGATCAACTGATGGCCCCCATCCATCAAAGGTGTTATGGCCCTTTCAGTCAAGGAGAGTGAATCAAAACACAGGCAGAGAAGGTGTAATTTTTCCTATCAGAAATATTCCCCTCCAGAGTGGGCTTCTCCAGCTGCCTGCATATCCCCAGAGTGCCAGGTGCTGGTGGTGACTTAGGTGGGGAGTTAGCAAAGGTAGGCAGGGCTGTGGGAATGGTAGACAGCTCCCTAGAGTACCAGGGGGTCAGACAGAGGCTCAGTTTAGAGCTGAGCCCAGGTCCCTCTTGCCTGTGGAAGGGCTCGTGGTGCTCCGGGACCAGAGACCAGTGAGCATCTGCCACGAAAAGGCTGTATCAGCCACTTCAGATGCCCAGCCCATGCTCTCAGCAGCACTTAATACATCCTTTTTACCTCTCCCTTCCCCAAGATGTAGTCTGTGCTCTACTTTTGTCTTTAAATTGTTATCCACCTCCAAATTCTTTATCTCAAAATATCCTGTCTGCACCCACATATAACCACAAAACAAAACAGAGAGGCAGTAGATGAAGGGAAATGTGTGCAGCAGCTTTTTGGATGCCAGCCTCCTGACAAATCATTTGCCTTCAAATCGTCTCTGACACTGGTTCCCCTGGGTTTCACCATTTGCCATACGTCCAGGTCTGCTTTTCAAACACTATAAAAAAAAAAAAAAAATCAGATGTTCTTTCATTGCCTCTTTCAGGTTTTAATTTGTCACAAGCTTTGCTGCAGGGCTCCCTACTTCTTGCTAGGGAACTGGATTTAAGTGCGAGTTGCACTCGTGAATGACACTGGAATTTGGATCTGCACAACATAATCTGAACATTTGTGTGTAGTGGCATGAATTAGCAATATGAGCGCATTGTTCCCATTTGCTGGAAATTAGCTGTCCTTGCAACTGAATAGAAAACAGAGTGCAATGTAATGATGGAAGCAGCAACTATTAAAGATTTGTTTTCATCATGTTTAAGCAGCTACAAAACGGAGACACTGAGCATTAATGTGGCTGACAACAGTGCGTGGCGTTTTCTTTGTGTTCCTGCTTGTTTGAAGCCAGTGCCTGGTAGTTGAGATAACAGCAGCTACACCTGAAGAGATTTGAATATCATTTTCCTTCTTCAAACTCTACCAATGTCATCTCTAAAGTCCTGTGAGCGGTACAATCTTTGCTGCAAAATTATGGACTGTGGTTGAGACCAACCTTCAGGAGACGTTTCCCCATCCCCGTGAATGATATATCTCACTTGACATGTAAAAGTTCTTAATGTGTCACAATCATCAGACATTGGAGTTCGCCCTTAGGACAGGAGATAGCCTGGAATGGGTGAACTGCAATAAAACCCGCCCAAACCAAAACACAAACACTTATGACCTGCAATATTAAAGAAATCAAAGAAAGTTCCCTGGGTTCTTCTTCTGCCCCTCTGTGGGAAGCTTATGGGGCTTTGGTGGGAGGAGAAGGGGAGCAGTCTCGCACCTAGCTGTCACCCACCGTGCGCCTCAGCTGCTCGTCACTGCTCTTTCTGATTATTTCTCAATTCTGGGAGGCAGAGCTTATCAGTTGCTCATGCAGATGTCATTTTAGTTAGTTGCTCAATTGGTGGGGCACATCTATCTGGTCCACCTCTGCAGCTCACGGGGCCGCTCCATCTGCTGATAAGCTGTGCTAACACCAAGCTCTGAAAACTCCCCCTTACATATATCATTGGAAGCCCTGTTATAAATACTGCCTTTTTCTTCTGGTCAAAAATTTCCAGTTACTTACGTTTAATGGACTTGGAAACAGGTGAGGGAACATCTCTGCTGACAGTCCCAGCAGAACCACACGCACATGCATTTGTGACAGGGAAAATAATCTTATTTCACATCGTATTTGCTTTAAATATTCTCGGGACCAAAGAAATCGTCTGGTAAGCTCCATGTTGTACCTGCACCTGCTGCCTCACTACGTCTGTATCAGCAACTTCCAAGCAGTTAACAGGGAAACAAGAAATAAAAGCAACCAAAGAACAAGAAGAGCTTCACAATTGGCTTCGCCGTCCCTCAGGGATAAGGCATGTGCAGGTGTGTTGCAAAGAAGGTGACGTTTCCTCCCCTTTGCCCTCCTCCTGCCTGGGCTCAGAAATAATAGTTACTATAACAATAATAACTCGCACAGCCTCTGACTGCCTCTGCCAGACCTTTGGAGATCTGACAGTGTTTACAGAGAGACTCGAGCCGTACCTGTGGGCTCGCCCTCCATTCAGCCCTGTAGGATAGGTGCTAGATAGAGCAGAAAGGGAGGGATGAAAGGAGACTTGCAGGCTGCAAACACTGTTATCATCAAGCCTCCTGGGAGGGTTTTCTCTTGCACTTTGGCTTTACACTTCATGCTTTTTCAAAGGACAGTGTTAACAGGCGTCTGCTGTGGCCATCCTGTTCTTTTCAATATACCTTTTAATTTAATACTATTCTATTTCTGTCTTCAGCAAGGGTTGTTGTCCAGTTACGTGCAAAGCAAGGGATAGGCAAAYGTATGCCAAAAGGCTTTACTGAAGTATCAGAAAACATCCATCAAATCAATTTGCGAAACTGAATTATGTGGGACCCCAGGAGTAAAAAATGACAAACACAGAGAGTTAAATTGATAGCAGACCCGGATAAAAGCTTTTAGTCAATGCAGGCTATAAAATTAATCAAACACAGTATACTCCCTAAAAATTAGAGCAGTTTCCTCATCCCCTGCACTCTACTCAATTTCAGATCTAAATAACATACAAAGTAGATTAAAATTAATCAATACAGCAGATCCCACAGTAAAGTAACTAATCAAGAAAGCAACACATGCATTTGCAACCAATTATTTATTACCATCACCACGTGTGGCCAGGATGTGAACGCATATGGCATCCCTGGCTTCTCTTGAACCGATGCCAGAGCTGATGGGTGTATTTGCTTTTTGTGTGAGGCAGTAAGAGAAACTGTCAATGTCTATGGCACTTGGAAATATTTGCTTGAATCTTGCAAATCCTATGAAGGGTGAAACAGGCCAAAATTGTACCTATAGTGTGGATATACAACGGTATCTTTTTCTCTGTCTAGGACATGAGTGCTCCATCTCTGAATTCCACTATTTAGGTTTTCTCTGTAGGTGTACATGGACTGGATGAGACCTCCCAAGCTACAGAACGTGAGAGAGGCGAGTCCTCCAGGTGTTGGGAACCAATAGCCCATAGGTGATGGCCAATATTTCCAGCTTATCCAAGACATGTAAACACCATCTCCCATTCATATCCTTGCATTAAATACCTGCCCAAACTTTTTCYATTGATGTTCATGAACCTGCCAAATGAAAAAGAAGTACCAAAAGAGATGCCTTCCTCAGGAAGGCAAACAGAGAGTATGGATGTTTCACAGAGATCCAAATGCAGCCCAGGAACTCACATCTCAGACCATCAATTTCAGGCATATTCACAAAACCAATGGGCTGAACATGAACTGCTTTAAAAACTGCTCTGAATTTCCATCATCAGCCACCCACCAGCTGTTTTGCCAACACCTGTGTTACAACATGTACCTGTAGAAGACTGCGGTAGTTGGCTTCATATCTTGAGAACAAAAAGTAGACTCCCTTTATTGAGATTTCCGGTGCTAGAAAGCCAGCAAGTTCCTCTCCTCGTGTCATGAAGCCCCATTTTCCTGCACACAAATTCTGTACCCATTGCCAGTCGGCCCAGCTCTGCAAGATGACATAMACCCACCAGATGGTCCTAGTACTTCTGCATCAGAATTGCTGATGTGCACAGGGGTCAGCAAAAATGCACCATGTTTTTCCTCGGCTTAACACGCCTCCAAATCACAAAAAAGTACAAAAGGCCATTGAACATCTCTGTTCAGCAGCATGAACAGTTGGCCTGTTAACAAGTGCAGATCTCTTGTGGCAGTAGGTTAAAATAATTTCGGTTATCAAGAGGGGAAAAGAAAGCTGCTTCACCATGCACTGTAAACCAATGCCATGTGGGTCCTAGGAAATCAAAGATACATTGCCACAAATCCCAATGCCAGGATGGATAACGGGGACTTGGCCATTCACTGGGTGCTGTGCATGCATGCAGTGATGCGGTATGGTTCAGCATGGCAAGCATAATGTCGTGACATATGAGGTGCTACTGGTCATCAACTTTTATTACTGCACTGCTTTGCTCTGCCCTTCCTCTGAAGAGTTAGTTCTGAATATATATGAATAGCACATAGCTTTGGTAGGGTGGTTGTCGCYGCTGCCGAAAGAGGTTCTTGAGGAGGAACCAGTCTCACAGATGCTCTTTTCTCCACATTCCCCAGACCAGGAGAGCCACCAAAACAGCATCATTTCTCCCTTCCCCTCTCTGCCTTCTGTTGCAGTAGCTCTGGCTGCCGGGGACAGCCTGGGCTTGGCTGGCTATTTGCAGCAGCAGGCGCATGGGACATGCTGCGAGGTGGACACATTGCAGGGTTGGCATTCTGGCTTGTCAGGGTCTCCCCTCACTCCTGTAACGCTAGACTACTTCTCAATCATTTCTTAGCAGCTTGGGCTAAGAAGCCCATTACATCAGCTGTGTCAAGAATGGGATGCGGCATCTCTGGCATCCCAGGCTGGGCAAGTCGTGTTTTGCAACACACACTGACGTGCTTTTGTGTGGAAGGGATCTATTTCACGTTAAGCAGCCGTCATACAGTATTTTTGATCACCACCTGTAAGCAAATCCAAGCAAAGCTCATTCCAAGGTCAGCTGGGTATTTCTGCAGACTTATCTCCAGCCTTGCAAGCTGCAGAGTGGGCCACCGCGCTGGCCATTTAAATCAGAGACAGAACTGATCCAGACTGACAAGAAAGAGATTAGGATCAAACAGCCTCCTCCATCCCTGCAGCTCTGTATTGACAGGTGTCCAGGATGTCATTAGTGTCGGCAGACAACTTCAACTAATGAAGTCTTTGTCTTCACAACTTTTTTTTTTTAATCTTTTGCCAACACAGAGCAGTTAAACCACGCTTAGACGTACTTGAGCTTCGCTCTTAGTGAAGCTGATTCAGTATATTATGGTGTACCTGCCCTGGGAAGTGAGGTGGGCAGGGGCTATGGCAGCAGCTATCTGGGGTAACCTGCCAGCCCGGAGAATTTGTTTGTGACTGATTAAATAGCCATGTCATCTGAGAACTTCAGCAAAAGCTGTATTTCCCTTTTTATTAACTTCTCCCTCCTCCCACTGTCTGCTTGGGTTAGCCAAGAGCAGAAAGTAACTTATGTGCTTACTGTAACAGATCAGAAAGTTGAGAGGTACCTCATCAAGCAAGATCGCTTGACAGAACAGCAAATTAAATGCCTCACATAATAAATGTCTCAAATATCTTTAAAAAGTTGATGCTGCACAGATAGACATAGGATTTGATGGTGTTTTTCTTGCACAATTATGCCTTCAAAATCCTTTGCTTAGATTTTGATTCTTTCTCTCCTTTGTAGTATTTTTCCAAATGTTCGCATCCATTTTCTCATGTTCGTCACAAGCCAAGAGCGTTGGTGCATGTATATATTCAACTCCAAACCACATCCAAGGGTTTAGTGTTACACAGGGAGAGAATCAAGTTAACATCCCTGAAACCATCTCCCATTTATTCCACCAAGATGGGAATAAAGTTTGCCCATAGCAAACTTTGCAAAGCATTAGGCATCTTGGGATGGTGTTAACATTGCTGTTTCTCATTGAAGATAGTGAAATTACACTTTTTACAAATTAGGAACACTTTATTTGATTGGCTTATGAAGAGCTGTTGAAAGCCTGTATGTACGTAGACAAACAGGTCTCTCCCTCTATCATTAGTCTGATTTACACACTAATCCAAATATCAGTAAAACTATTTGTAATTCCTTTACGTCTGTGTAATTATTAAAACCACAGACACTCCTGCTACACTAAGTATCTGATTCTGAAAGTGAAACCAGGAGGCTCGTCTCTCTGTGCCAACGTATGGCCACATCAGGTTACTGCTGTAATCACATTTGGTTCCTTTTTCAAGCATCTTTAAAATGAAAAGAGGAACTGAGTTATTCTCTCAGCTGTTGTGGCAACCAGAAGAATAAAGCAGGCATTGCAGCTTATGCTGAAAACCCTGGGTGAAGAAAATAGTTTTGGGCCAGGAGTTTACAGCTGTGCATGTAAAGAACATGCAAAAGGTGAAGACATCTTCCTGTGCATATGTAAGGCCATTTTGAAATAATTTGTACTTTAAAAATAATTTTATAACTAAGAATCCATGGGCAGAATTTGCCTGCTCATTTACTGTGACTCTATATACCATCTGATAATCACTTCTGCAAATGATTGTTTAGATATTGAGCTGTTTATTCTCATGCAGAATTTAATTGTGCAAGATGTGACTGCTAATGACAGAAGAGCAATCACTTCTAAATATCTGGACCTCAGCTGATATCTACAATCTCTGCATGGAAGCAATTTTTCCTGTCTTTCATTACCTTCAGATGAATCGTGGCAGTCCCCTCTTCACAGCTACAGCTATGGCACCCTTTCAGCTATCACCCTCAGTCTGCACCGATGGGGTATCTGGCGTTCCCTGCCCCTCGGACCTGAGCATGCTGCTTTCATCACCCGTCTCGTCTAGCACAGGCAGCAAGAACCTGGAAATTCAGTGCCCTACAAGCCTCTGAGAGGTTTTCCTAGAAACAGCAAACATCTAACTACCCACCCTGATATAATTTACCGTAAGTCTAAAAGAGAGGACAAGAGGCAGCTCCAGAAACTTAACGGGCTATGGAGGGTTTAGATGTTTGTGCAATACTGCTTTGCTGTCCATTGGAACGAAGCGCTGTGATTATTATAAAAGTGAGAATGAAGATGTAGACTAATCACCTTCCCTCATCTATAAAGGGTGTTGGTTGTTTTCAATGTTTTACTGTATGTATGGCTTGTGTAATACGGCTGACTGGAGTGTGTGCTGAAAGACTGAATAAAGAAGGGAGCTGGTTGTGTTTGGCAGGGAAGATGCGCATGATGTGTCTTGTTACTATGGCTTTGCAAGATCACAGAAGTTAACATCTATTAGATCATGTATCAGGCTTGCCCACACCCTCACACTACTTCTGTTAGTTCAGTTAGTTCCCTGGAGTCCATTTTTAGTGTTTTATCAGTTGAACTTTAAGTATCTCAAGCAATGAAATAGCCATCTTTTTTTTCCCTCAGAGATTTCTGCGATCTAACACCTCGCAGAGCTGTGTCTGGCTCTCCTGCCTGAAACCCTTTTCTTTGAAAGCCATGTAGCCATTTGCATGTGATCCACACTTRCTAGATGCAGAGCAGCACTTTATTTTCTTTGCATCCGTTATTCAGCTCTCACTTGGCTCTGAGGCCCCCAGGGCTGGTCACGGTAAAGCCATTACCTCCATGCACGTGCACACCACATGCCTTCCCTGGGCAATTTCCACCGTAACTCAGCATCAGCTGCTTAGCTCAATGGCTGAAACAAGTATAATGAATTAAAAAATAGAGTAGCAGGAAGCATTATTAGTCCCCAGGGAATTTGCTGCCTCCTAAAGCACTATTTCCTAAAGCTTTTACAGCAGGTCTTGCTGCTGTTGCTTTCTTCTGCTCCTGCTGTCATAAGGAGCTCAATGTCTTCTGCACTTTTCCCATCAATTACTTCTTGACCCCTGGACTCCCGTCCAACCAGCCACTGTCTCTCCTTGCTGCTCGCTCTAGACAGAGTCTCTAAACCAGGCTTACACTCTATGCTTGTGCTGTGCTTTTAGCAGTGCTGTTCAAGGGTCTCCTCAGGAAAAAACCTGTTATGAGAAGATACGCACTCTGGCTGAGTCTGCAGAGGCAGAAGGACTATCACCTCTGGTGCTCTGACGCAATGGGAGCAACAGCCAGACCTATATTGAGTTCAGTTTTATGGGTTAGAAGTAACATTTTTAAATTGTSTAAGTTATTCAGGTGCCAGCACTGATGGTGTAGCATCAGTTGATTAACATTAGTTCTTCACCCAATACACCCATGCCGCTCCCTGGTTCAAACTGGAAAAGGAGTGACTGCAAATGTACGAATATCCCTGCGGAAAAAGAGTGTTGATAGTCCCCTCTGGGCCTAATTTTCTGTGGTAGGGGACTGAAAGTTTGGACTTCTTATTTGCAGCACAACATGCTGTGGACAAGCAAGCTACTGATCTCCTCCAGAAATGAGCTGCTTACGCAAAACAACTGAGAAGATAATACTTGTGCTGCTGCACATGTCCTTTCTATTTAGGGATGGAAAGGAAAGTGATAACTGAGGACGATTAGCTTCTGTGCTTGGCACCACCTTGCCAGCGGGTTGTGAAGTCACACTTTCAGTTGTTGAACTGGGAATGAGATTTGCAAGGACATAGATGGGAAATGAACAGTGACCCACCTATATATTAGTAATAGCAATTAATTAACACTTACATTCAGAAATGTTGGAATAGCTAATCAAAGAAGCCAGAATTACTGAACAGATGGGTAAACTGAGACCGAAAGTAGTAAACCTTAGCCTCATTTAGTTTCTGGCCATAAGTGTCCTACAAGATTGATGGCAAAACTGAGAGTACTCCAGGCTGGACTGAATCTGCATCCACATCTAGCAGCTTCTTCGTTAGGCAACACTGCTAATTCAGTGTCTGGATCCCAGAGGGCCCATTGGGAAGGCATCTCCCCCAGACATACACACCCTCTGATGACTGCATTTCCACTTGGAGGGCAGGAAGAGGTGTAACATCAGCTGGAACCAGCTGAATGTGCTCAGCCAGATTTCATTATGACYGAGACAGACTGGGGCACATCATCTCCATCTGAGTACACTGTGAGAGCACTCTGTTCCCCCTGGTACTGGGAGTAACGAGATGATAAAACACAGGCACAAGGAGCATGTTTGTCTTTATAAATCTAAAAGACAGACATTGAAAAAATGCCAGATTTCTGAAAAATTAACACCCTCCTTCATCATCTAATGAAAAAGGCCCTCTGTCTCTTAAAAAAATCTTTTTAAGCTATTCTAAAATATATTGAAAGCTATTTGAAGCAATTAAGTTATTTTAAAAAGAACTGTTGACTTTACTGATAGTGCCCTACTTATTTTTCCACATTGATGCCTTTTTTAAGAGTAGCAACTGGCATTTATAGTCACCTCTCTGTTTATTTCACTAAAGTAAAGGCACAGCTCGGCTTCATTTTCACAGATCCAAGCCATTTCAAACATCAAAGGCACCTCACATATTGCTCCATCGCTGGGTATGTACAAACAGACCTGAGCTGTGAAACTGCAGCATGGCAGCAATATTTTCATGGATTTCAATATTCAGTCCACTTTATATCTTTTTAATATCATCATAGTAAACACACAGAAGGTTAAAAGCTTTGACAAGGGTCAGCCCAAAGCAACATCGTCCCAGCTGGAAGGGCAGGTGCCATGGACTGCAGAGGGGGCAAAGGCAGTGTATTCGGGGCAGGAGAGYGGACCATGCCCTGGTGAAAGGTGGCCACGTTTTAGAGGTTACCATGTCTGTGAGACTCCAGATTTCATTTTGCTTGCTTTCTTACAAAAACCCTTCATATCATACATTCTTAAAGATATCTGGGTTGGAGTGCAGTAGCCCGTCGGGGGCCTGCATTTACTAGCACTGGTTACTGACGGTTCGTCTGGTGATGATGGTGAGTTTGGAGGCGAGGAAGGGAGGGACGCAGCCACTTACATCACCCCTTTGCAGAGAGCAGAAAGCGTGGCTCTGACCCAACACTTTGCAACATGCCTGGGGATCCTGGAGCCAAGACATGACACCACGGAGAAGAGAGAAAAACACACGCCGGTGTGAGGAGCATGCTTGGGAGTGAAGACCACGCCAGAGACCTCAGCCCTGGAGTTATTTTTAAAGCATACAGCAGTGGCCTCTACCGGCTCTGATCAGGACATCGGTTTTGTTTCTTGCTGTTTTTCTCCGTGCTCTGATGGGGCTGCCTGCAGCAATGACCAGGCTTTGCAGGGCACAGGTCCCCATTTCCCAAGGGAAAACCAAGAGCCGGAGAGGAAGACGTGAGTTTGCAGGATGCATGACAGCACTCATCGGGACCCCTAAACTAGCAGGGCTATTTTGGCACATCCAAAACGTGACTGAGGAGGGGTTTGACAAAGCTTAGTCCAAGTTCCTGAATAGATACCTGAAGTGAACCTGTGATGTGCTGCCTTTTGGGGCTGAGCAGCCAGGACCTTTGCTGTGCAGCTTTCCTAAGGTCTGTGCCCAACCTGAGCTCTCCTCCGAGCTTTGGCAGTCAGCCCTGGATCAGGCACCGCGCCGCAAGGCAGGACTACGGGTGCCAGCCCAGCTTCTTCCCTAACGCTCCCCCTGCCCATCCTCTGTAGCGGGGGAGACTCAAGTGGAGTGGAGTATAAGGGCTGCCCTCCTTCCACCAGCACATCTCTGAGGGATGGGGCTTTCAGGAGCCGCCTTTTCCTCCGAAGGACCTCCCTGCCTCACGCCACATTTCTGCCCATGCTGCCTGCAGGCAGGAGTGACAGGCCCCTCTGGTTTCACAGAGCAGTGGGATGCACAGGCAGCTGCTTTCACATGCACATCTTTAGTTTCAAGATCCATTTCTACCCAGAATTATTACTCTGAATCACACGTCCTTTGGTCACTGAATTTCAGATGGCTTTAAAAGCTGCTATTACTGACCTTCCTGGCCTCTTTCTGTGATCCCCACAGGGAACATCCCGCGCTGCTCTGTGTTTTGAGGAGAGGCACAGGAGTGCCATGGCCAGCATCACCCAGCCTGGGTGGGAGCAGCACCCAGAGCTCCCAGCTCCCCCTTTAAGTGCCTTGGCTGCTCCTCCCACCACCCACTATTGCTGCTGTGACCCTCTTAAGACCACAGACCGGGCACCTTCCAACAGCAGCTACTCCTTTAAGACCACATTACTGTTGTATTTATGTATTTATGATCAACAGCCCAGAGCAGCTGATAAACCCTAAATGCTAGAGCTATAGGCAGAGACGTAGTCACGTGTCGAAGGCTGCCTGCATCTGCTCCCCAGCTGCTCGCTCCCCCGGGCCATCCGAGAGGATATTGGGTAAGGCGGCTAAAGGCTTGTGGGAGAGCTGCGGCAAGTTTCCCCCCATATTAAGCAGCCTTTAATTTGGCCCTGACTGGGAGGAAGTGACAAGGACAATGCAGAGATCAGACACTCAAAATTTTTGTGCTCAGTGTGAATATTTTACATGCTTGTCAAGCTGTGCAGTAAACGATGAAGGCCTGTAGCCAGCTGTAATTTAACACAGTGGGATCAATCCAATATGAAGAGCAACAGACTGTATCTTTCCTCCATATGGACATCTAAACAAACGTTTTATTGATTTAAACATTTCTCATCATTTATGGGAACAATTTATCACCATGGTCTTTTAAAGCATCCCATTTTGTACTTTAAAGCTGTACATGGGTTCAAGGATCATACAAGCTTTTTCAACTTAAAATGATTAAAAATTGTGGCAAAACAGGGGATGGCCCCACTCTGAGGACATCTGCATAATTATTGCTCTTAATTACTTGCTTTGCACTGAAATTGCTTTTAGCACTCAATAGGACAAAAAATTGAAGCGGCTCCAGATCTAAGTAAGTTGCAATTGAAACAGGAGAGCCCGAGCAGGTAATGCGTATGGGTCTGGCGGCTGTGAGCGTTGGGGACATCTGTCCATCCCCCTGACTGCTTTGTAGGACTCCAACAAAAGGCTTCTTACAGCAAGCACTGCAAAATGGAAGATGCCATTTTACGTGCAGATTCCCCCACCTCCTCCTTCTAGAGCACTGATATATCAATACCATCCACACGGTCTAACCTTGGGACAGAGGCAGGGTTATCTACTGAGCTTAATTCTCTTTCTAGGGAGTCTCAGTCTTCACATTTTGAATTTTAATGTTTGCTCTTGACACAAAAAGTGCTTTACCTTAGCTGCTGAACCCAGATGTTCTCCCTTTGCTGTTCTTTCTGCCAGGATAAAGCAATGAAAACCCAGTCTACTCGGAAGTTTATTTTCCTCCTGCAGCATCTTCTCAGCTGAGAATTTTTTTTACCTCTTTAAGGGTCTCCTTCAGCTGCTAACAAGTTCTGCTTTCCAAAATGTTCAAAACCCTTTCTCCAAAAAAAAATTGGCCTAAGAATTACCAGATTTGAAGTAGATACACTGGTTTATTTTCTTCGTAGGTTTGAACCTGTGCCACTCACAAGCTTTTCTTCTTAACAGTGAAGGATAGAAACTGCTATTAAAATCAAAAGCTGAGATGTCTGCTTAATCCCATGACTCCAGGAGCTGGGGCTTTAAGAAAGGAAAGTGAACGCTGTGAGGATTGATATAACATTGCAGGAGTTGGCAACAGTGCTGGTGCTTAACCATGGGCGTTGCTGTGAATACTGGCTGCCATTCGGCGTTAGGCATTCACGTCTCGGCAGGGGATGGAAAATCCGGCAAAGCTCTTTTTTTTTTCTGCCTCTGTCTGTTGTTGCCGGAACAAAAGCGTAAATCACAAATCCTTGGCACTGGGTGGGATTTTGCACTTCGCTGGGTCCTGGTGCTAAATTACATTCCCTCAGATGGTTTGCTCCCTTGTTCATCAGCCAGCAAGAAACATGAGGCTGTGAAGGGTGTCTACACATAGGAGTGTGTGTCTGTGCGTGACTGCGTGTTTGTCTTTGGTCCCACACCCAACATGGTCAGGTCCAACACGTATTAGAGGAGTGTTTAAAAATGGTATTGTAGCTTAGATCACTCTACCTCTGCTACAATAACAGAACGCGGGGGGATGCAGTAACGGCCCGACTGTCCAACCAAGAGTTAAAATGTGATGCTGTGCAGTGCTGAAAATTGGAGATAGGCAAGTCTGACCAGACCCGGGACCCTTGGTGCTTTGTACCTGTGCTGAACCACATCTGGCCACAACACAGTTGTCCAAAGAGTGACTGCGGTGTCTAATTGGTCTCCAGTCCAATCTTAAAAAAAGTATGCAATCTTAAAAAAATCACGCTGTGAAGGGCCTTAAGATTTCCCCTGCTACAGCCCGTTGTCCCCAGACAGGACTAGGTCCCCTTGCCAATCCCTGGCAGCATCTGTGTGACATTTCTGTGGGTGAGCATCCCCCCTGCCAGGGGCAGGCAGCCCCAGACCTGCAGCTCAGCCCTGCCTGTGCAGTGACCAAGCTACTACTCTGACCCAGCCCCAGTTTAATCCTGTTATTCACCAAGTCCATTTTGCCACACTCATGTTTGAGCTGCTCTTTGGTACCCGTTAACATCTGACCATCAGCCAGAGAAGATGAAGTCTAAAAGATGCTCCAAGTGTTCTGCCAGAGCTAACCCCAACCTGGAAGTCACAGGGGGGCCCTGTGCCCGAACTAGCTCTGTGCAAAGTTTTGAAATAGTCACGTTTCTAAGTCAAATGCCACTAAAGACCTGAAGGCTGAGGAGGAAGCTGAGCACATCTTCCCACTGCATGTCAGCCCTGCAGCCGGAGCTGTGCTGCTTTACCCTCTCAAGACCGGCCCCAAGCAGAGCAGCAGAGGCAGAGTGAGCGGGTGCGCAGAAGCGATGCTGGCCTAGAGAGAGCAGCCCCAGCTGCAGACGCTGGCTGAGATGAGCCAGATAACGCTGTGATTACCCAGCCATTGACGGCTGTTGTTATTATTTTGCTGTTTCTTCAGCGCTGAGCAGCTGAGCTCACAGCCGAGCTGTGCCAGGCACGGCACGTACCGTGGTGGAGAAGAGGCGTTGCCTGCCCGGGAGCACATGCAGTCACGGCAGAGAGCAGAGCAGGAGCTTTCCCCTCGGCAGGAGAGGGGCAGGCACAGGGATACCCGGGTGAGCAGCAAGCAGACCCCTGCACMCGCGTCCCTTCTCCCCCAGGAGAGGGCAATTTTCAAACAGGAAAGACTCGCCTAGCGCCATCTGAGCAGAGTTAGGGATGAATCCCACATGTTCGACGTCTCTGGTTGTCCCTGTACCCCTTTGGACACCGGCAGTAGCAAGTTTCGGCAGTTTTGGAGTGTGGGTAGCACAGACACAGCCTGACGGGAGCTCATTCCAAAGTGACATCATTTAGCAACAATTCCTAAGAAATAGGTCCTAACTAGCAGTGAGGAGTTGTGCCTCCAGGCAAACAGATGCTGGTTCAAGGCTGTTATCAGGTAAAGCGTGTGGGTGAAAAACCTTCTCTGCAGCTTGTCGGTTGCCATGAGAAGAAGCAAACAAAGCAGGGACAAGGCTGCACTCCAAACAAATGAGGCTGCTGACTGGCTGGCACCGCATCCCTGCTAGAGACGGTGATGAGATGCTTCCTTCTGATGAGGGCTGGGGCTATGCAGCATCGAAGTGTCTCAGCTCTTGGCAGGCGGCTGCTCCAGTGACAGCAAGCATCTCCAGATCCAGGGACCCAGCAGTCCCGGGAAGATAACCGGTGCTTAGATGCTTACAGAGGGAAAGGAAGGTGAAAAGAAGTTGAGTTTACATTTGCTTCACTTCTCTCTTCTCTCCCGCTATAGACACGCAGCAGCAGTGGGGCCTCTGGGCACTGCCCATGGTGGGAAGCATCAGCCACCTCTTCTTGTGTCCCCTGCTCCACTCTGCGGCACAATTTCCACCTCTCTGATCATTCATCTCTGTGCAAGCAGATGGATCCTGCTCGGTGTTGCCATCTCAGCCGTCTCTGGCTCTGTGCTTGTGTCTTGGGCTGCGAGGTTGTTAAAAGGCACCAGAAACCTGTTTGTACCTGGTGTGTTGGTCCAACCAAAGGCCATGTTTTCACGAGGGCATTTTGGAGTCAGAACTCCTTTTTTTTTTTTCCTTAAAATAAAAGAAAGCAATGAAGAACATGTTCAACGCTTGCTCAGGGTTGGCTTTTCCAGCTCTTTTGCAGCACCTTCAGGCAGCCAAGACATGGGGAGAAAAAGAACCCAGGAAGATGTTTTACATGTGGATACGACATGCTGCCAGGATTGCCAGCAAACTACAAGGCAGTGACTTCAAGCAGCGGGAGCAGAGACCCCTTCCTTCGCCGCCCCTCTCCTCTTTGCATAAGGAAGTGCTGTGCCTACAGAGAAACATCATAGTTGATTGTTTGCAGCGCTGGGAAATTGTGTGCATTGGAAGTAAAACTTCTAGACAGCAGGTACAYGTCTGGGCAGATGCACACATATGGTGGAGGGAGATGGTTAAGGGAGTGGGGGTAAAGGGGTGGGTTTGGTGCATGATCTGCTTCCCAGCCTGTTGGAGAGATTGAGGCTGCAAGCAAGTGCTGGAGAGAAGGCCAGGAATCGAATCTGCAGTGCCCTGGCAATCCCACCACACTCATTTTCCTCATTCAGTGTCCAAAACCTTAGGAAAATCCCTCTGCTTACATGTCTGGCGAGACAGGGAAGGCTCTGCTGGTGTCAGGAGGTCAGATCCCTCCCTGGCTCACTTGCATGCATCCACATGAAAAGTGTGTTGCTTTGAATGTCTTTTGGATCTGTAATGAAGAAAACTCCCTTCATGGAAGGAAGGACTGGATGAGCTTACCTGCATGAGAAGACTGGAAGCCCTGTTTCACCAGGAAATGAGGAATCCGCAGTGGGCAGCATAATACCATCATCAGGGAGGTTATCAGGGACCCTGGTGCCTCTGGATGAAATGTATTTACGTCAGATGTGCCAGGTCATGCCACGGAGAGATCAAGCTGAGTACACTGGATTTATGCTGTGCTATAACTTCTGGGAGAGCGTGCTCCTGGTCCATACACTGGAGGAAGGAAAGGAAAGGTGTGAGCTGGGGATCAGATAAGGGCCCACCAAAAGAAGCTCGAAGTCTCTGATTCCTTGTGTCTTACCTACTGATAGACAGTGCTGAGTCCTTCTTGTTCAACTGGTACTCAGGTGTCTATCAGCTACTGCATTTAGGTTTCTGCATATTGCTTAACAGTTCAAGCTCTGTGTTTTCCACTAAGCACGAACACTTGGTTGTTGTTCTACAGTGGTGCTGCACAGCTGTGTTTAGAGAAGCCATCTACATGATGTGGAGCATCTACCAGCTACCTGGTCTCCCTGAGTGCTCTCCCAGTGACACTTGACAGTGGACTGTCCTCAGAGCTTGGGCCAGGAGCAGCAAACCAATGGATGCCCCAGAAGCTCAGAGCAGGACTGGGCCCTATCTCTAATGTCACTTCAGATTATACGATATGAAAAACATGGTCTGGAAATCACATGAGAGCCAGCTTTCTCATGGGGTATCCAACCAGTCCTGCTTCCAGCTGGACAAGACAAAAGCATCTTTATTACCATTGAGCAAGCCTGTGTGCCCATCCCTACTGAGAAGATCAAACCCCGTGTGTCTTGGCAGTGGTGTTTGTGGTCACATGCTGACCTGTCACACTGTCTGATGAGAGCTTCTGACACTGTGGTTTTACATGTAGCTAGAGAGGATATAAGCATGAGTCATGTAACTCCCAAACTGTGTGTTTTCTTCATTAGCTTCAATAAAGAGCCATCACACACTTTGCAAAACCAAAAGCTTGTGGGTTTCCTTTTCGTCTTACCCTGGGGGCTGAGTGAAAGAAGGAGTCTATCTAATCCCTGCTAATGAAATTCCTGTTGCAAGGCACACATGCGTGTGCAACTGGCATCCAGCTGGATCCCGAGGGGAGGGGGAACACGCTTTGGGGAATGGTCAGTTAATCATGGGGCTTTGGAGAGCAGTGAATGCAGTGAGAGTGGCTCCCTGAAGGACTTCCAGGTAGGAACAGCAGTCATGAATATGGATGGCTCCTCATTATGTTTGTTTATATGAAACAGTAATATTATCTAACATTAATATTATACTAAAGTCAGGCTGAAAGTAAGAAAGCAAATCCCCTCCCTTTTCTTCTTTAAAGTAGCTCATGTGCTGGCCCAGGATTGCAGCTGAACACTTGCATTCCCATCTGCACCGATGAGTCTCGTCCAAACAGAAACATTGCATTCAAAATATGAGCAAACCTGGGGTGGGGGGCTGACCTTCTCAGCACAGCCCCCTACCTGTACCTTCCCAGGGCTCAGCTAGAGCCCTTTGTGAAGGAAAACGCAGAGGTGAGCCCCAGAGGACTGTGACACCTGGGTGCTAGGACAGAGCTATTGAAATAACTATAAAATAAAAAATAATTGCTAGTTCCCATCTGCTGCCTTAATAATGTAAGACTTCCAGCACATCAGCTAGCTATCTCACTTTTTTATGCTGAGTAGATTTTGTGGCTTTTTTTTTTTTTTTCTTTTCTTTCTCTTTTTACCTTTTTGTCGGTGGACAGATGTTTTTAAGAGGCTGACGAATTCCCCGGGGCGTGTTGTGGCCCTGCAGCAGCATCTCCTCCATCCATCCCCAGCTCACTTGCTGCCACCTGCTGAAGGCGGGTCCCCACTGCAGCCGCCCGGGCGGGCAGCCGGCCGCTGGCGCCTCACTCCGTGCGTGTGGTTTCAGATCGATGCTTTTCTCTGCTTACCTCCTCCACCTCCTCTTCACTTCTACTTTTTCCCCTTTCTCTCCATTTTTCTACTTAATCTCTGCCCACGTGCAAACACAACCAGTTCACGTCAAGCCTCGATGGTGGTAGATAATTTCACAAAGTTATAAGCCAATGATTCAAACACCTGAAACATTTCTAGGATCGTCAGCAATTCTTTCTTCACGCAATTTCCAGTTGCATCCTATGAAAACATCTCCCTGTCCCTTCCCCCTCCAGCTGCATTAATGGAAAGCAGCCTGGCTGTGGTGCTTTCTGCCCAGCGAGGTTTCTGTCCGTCGGGATGCCCAGGGTGCAGATGAAGCGCAGTGCACATTAAACTCATTAAAGTCCCTTCTGATACGGCTTTAAGTATAGGATGTGAGGCAAAGACATGAGTAAACAGCTAAGGTGATTTTTTTTTTTTAAATCCCAAAGCTCCTTTTTTTCTCTACCTTTCATTGAAGGAGGGGGAGGCCCCTCTGCTTCCCTCAAGGAAATTCCCCAGAAAGCATAGGTTCAAGAAAAAAGGCTCTTCCAGACGAGTAAGAAAAAAATGAAACCTGAACCCCACCTTCCTCTGTCTCTTTGCATCTGGAATTACAGGTTCATATTTAATTTCTCTGTAACGTAATATAGCACATTTTCTTACACCCTTAGATGCCCACATCTAACAGAGTGTTCCTGAAAATTACTCAGATGAAATGAGTGCTGTACACCAGGCTTAGACAGTTTACTATAGTTACAGAGTAATCGTGGAAATATGGGAAGGCTTTGCAAGTGTAGCATTTATGGGCAATTTAAATTGAAAAACAGCCATCGCTCTGATATCTGGAAAGCTACTGACAATGCTGATACCTGTTCTGTACAGGGGAGCAGGATGGAATGGTCTATAACTATCAGCTGTATCACGATGGGTACAGAGGAAGAGCACAATTAAGAGTAATATTTATTTAATGTAACATATAGAGTAAATATGTTTATCTATACATAYACACACAAAAGAGAAGAAGAAATGCTAATGGTGTAGGATTCACATTCTTAATGTACTTAGTTGTCTAACTCATAGGAAATCTGGATAAAAGATGTGAGATAGAAGTGACTGTGCTATGAATTATAAAATGCCTGCTCCTCAGGGCCTGCTCTTTCTCTGAGATTTCTATGTCCTACTGTTACATGAATAATCATGAATTTGCAGGCGATGTATGCTGGTATTAGTCTGTTAGATTTTCTCCTTAATTTCTCGTAAAATTAATACCTATCTACACGTACAAGGCAAGAGTAAGCAGGCAGTAACATTAAAGAAATCATGTGGTGAAAAAAGCCACAGAGTTCCATTGCAGTAATTTCTTGCATCTATTATACATTATCCATAAATGTACAGTCTCTTGACAATTGAACTGCTACATATAAAAACAGTGTCTTTTCTACTTTCCAGTTTCCACTCAGAGAAATCCCACAAATAATGCTTATTCAATTCCCAGCAGCTTCTGATCTCCTGACTCAGCCCTCTCTGAATAACAGTCAGGCATGTACATAACAAAGGACGTTAAATATTAATGCCGAGGATTTTGTCGCTGATTGTGCTATTAACATGTGGGGAACCATTCATCCTTTCCCTCCTTTCCACATAAATAAACTCTGCCTAACGCATTAGAGCTCTGCAAAGTCAGAGTTAACCTGGCAATGTATTCCTCCATTTCGAAAGATGAAAAAAAGGAGGAGAGAGAGATGTGTGAACCGCTCTTTAATAGTTCACTGCACTTGCACTTGGGATTTTAAATCTACACTAACAGGACCATTAGAAAAAGAGAAAAAAAAAGAAAAAAAAAAGGAGAAAAAAAGATAATGTTTAAGGTGATCCTGGAGGACGCCGCTGTTAGGTGGTGAACTGCCTTTAGCAGAGCCTCGCATGAGGCAGCGACAGCGCTACACTTCAGTGGGTCCAACATCGCCAGCACAGGTCCTACCATGCTCATTAGCTTGGCCTTTGCACCAAGACCTGCCAATGTACCTGTGTTTTTCCACTCAGGCCTGTCTTACGGAATGGTTTCTGCTGTATTAGAGAAATTTAAGCACCCTCATCCCTTTACATTCAACCATTTACAGGCAGTGATGCTGCTGATGGACGTCGTCCGACATTGCATCTCCCTGGCCTGTGACAGCACGCATCAGTGGCACCTTTTAAGAGCAGTGGCTCTTTGGAAAAAAATGAACTTTCTATGTCACAAATAGTTTTCAGCTAAGTGCTTACTACTATGCTCATTTTCTATTTTTCTAGTGTGGTACAGCCTCTCCAGCTCATGTTTCCAGCTCAGGTAAATTGATATTGTCTCAGTGGCTGCACTTTTTCCCTGAAGTCTCAGCGTCAGTGGTGTCRTGCGGGTTTTAGATAGTTCGGGAGCCCCTTTGGTTTGGAGGGCACAAATGCAGATCACATTTTGCAGCCCGTACTCTCGTGAATCGCCTCTCTGAGGAGGCGATGGGGCTGACGTTCGGGAGCACAGGTTGTGCTGGGATTCCCCACTGCTCCATGAGCTGCCGACTCTGCAACCATTTGGTTTGCTGCGATAATCAGGAGCTTGTGTCAAGCAGAAAGTGACAGGCTAATTTAAGAAAAAAAATGTATTATTATGCTTTGTGAAAACAGAGCCTTAGTCAGACGAGCTCAGAATTTCAGTGGAAAATATAAAATGCATTGAGATTTTTTTCCCCCATTTCTCCTAATTTCAGCCATTCATCTCTCCTTTTAACATTTCTAGGCAGCAGGTTAGTAATGTGGGTGTCGAGTCTCATGCTGCAGGTGTTAGAGCATCCAATAAGGGTCTTTTTCTGCTCCTGACCAGCACTGAACAACGTGCCCCATCCAGTAGGTATATGTGTGTATATATACATATCCACATACCCCATCTGAACTATGGGCATGGAATGCTTTCACAGATCCACACCCTGACTTCAGCATGATTTCACACTGCAGTGTATTTGATGTAAAACCCTTTCTGCCCATGTTTAAGCCGGCCATTTCCCCAAACCAGGCAGCAGCTCTGTCCCTTTCCGGCGGGAGGCAATGCGGTGCGGCTCAGCTCTCTCCCTTTGCTGGTTGCTGTGTCCTCCTAATCTGTCTGTGGGTCTTGGCAAGGTAATCCCTTTGCAGCAAGACCTGCAGCGCGGAGGAGTGACAGCTATTTTATTGATATCCAGATTTCTTCCATATGCTTTTTACCTACGTCTGCCAGCAAGCAGGCAGCAATACCAATAATTAGACTTAACACTTATATAGCTTTTTACGTTGTATTCCTTATCTGTAATACTAATGCCACCTATCAGGTATAATAGCAGATGCAATCAAACATCACCTGGGCCTCTCCCTTCTCTTAAGGCTGGATTCTGTCTTTCGTAAGCAAAGTTTCATTAGCAGAAGTGGTGGAGGGGGAGGTAAGGGCTGTTTCTGGATGGATGGCTGTCACCAGCGGAGAGCAGCAGCCACCAGCCTGCTGCCACTACACACCTCAGAGAGGTGGCAACGTCCAGCTCCCGCTGCCACCACCCTGCAGCCCCCAGCCTCAAGCCCTGTTGGCTCAAGGATTTGCCGTGACATCCCTCAGACTTGTTTAACCCTTGCTAGACGTTAAGGCTGGCTTCTCCTGGCTCCTGTTCAGATGAGGACATCTCTGGGGCCAAGGTGCGGGAGTGTGTGCTGCCACAGCTTAGCACTTTTTGGGGGGGGGCCTTGTCTCTGCTGGAGTTCCTCGTGCAGACCATGTGAGATAGCTCAGGGCAGGAGAGAGGGACACGTGAGTGTGCATGTGAGTGCGTGCACCCACATACATGTGGGGGGGGGGGGGTGTGGATGGACCCTGAAAAGCAAGCCAAAAAGCCCTGCCCTGAACATCTGCTGGTCTCTCAACACCCTGTGATATCGAGTGCCTCTCACAGCAAGCACCCTGGCGTATAAGCGATGGCTCCAGCAAAGCCATGAAATATGCATCGTTTCTGTGGTTTTGGAGTCGTACTTTTCCTCTAATTATCTTCCTTTCACTTGACAGCCTGCAAGCCATTGGAGAGGCTGCTCYATCACCACTTAACTTCTTGCTTCGCTTCGTTTTCCTTTGTATGCCATCCCAACAGCATCTGAGCACTGCTGAAGAGGGGTACCCCTGTTTTCCCAGCTCCGCAACACAGTGCAAGGGTCCCTGGTGTCTTGTTCATKCAAGAAGTCAGAAGACAAACCCCTGATGCTGCAGGTAGGATAAAAGAGGAGAATGGCTTGATTACGGCTGTGGGGCTCTGCTCCATTCACACGGCTGGGCCAGACCTCCCATCCCACCCCGTTTCCCAGGCGGTCTGGGGCTGCTCGGTGAGTTATAGGGCCAGATTGAGCCCCCTTTGCCTGTGTAACTGCGCTGACTCATGTACCTGCATGATCAACCTTTACACAGACACCTATTTCCCCGTGATAGAAGAGCTTATATAGAATCATAGAATCATAGAATCATTAAGGTTGGAAAGGACCTCTAAGATCATCGAGTCCAGTCGTCAACCCAACACCTCCATGCCCACTAAACCATGTCCCTAAGCGCCTCATCTACACGTCTTTTAAATACCTCCAGGGATGGTGACTCCACCACTTCCCTGGGCAGCCTGTTCCAATGCTTAACCACTCTTTCAGTAAAGAAATTTTTCCTMATGTCCAATCTAACCCTCCCTTGGCGCAACTTGAGGCCATTTCCTCTCGTCCTATCGCTAGTTACTTGGGAGACAAGACCGACACCGACCTCACTACAACCTCCTTTCAGGTAGTTCTAGAGCGCGATAAGGTCTCCCCTGAGCCTCCTCTTCTCCAGACTAAACAGTCCCAGTTCCCTCAGCTGTTCCTCATAAGACTTGTGCTCCAGACCTTTCACCAGCTTCGTTGCCCTCCTCTGGACACGCTCCAGCACCTCAATGTCCTTCTTGTAGTGAGGGGCCCAAAACTGAACACAGTRTTCGAGGTGCAGCCTAATATCATTTTGTCCATCTCTACACCAAGTCCTTATCTGTTGCAGCTCAGCTTTGTTTTCCATTTACTTCTTGCAGCTCTGAAACAGTTGGATTCTGCGGATTTCATCAATGRTGTGCTCTTTTAACTAGAAAGATGTCAGGCCTCCCCATCTTGCTGCCTTTGATGTCAGGCAGCCCGTCACGCCCAGGTTCCTCGCCGGCACCATATGGTGCTATGGAAAATGGTTCTTCTCTGTCTGAGATACCTGGATATGGCTAGCAGTGATTAACAGAGATTCACAGTTGTGCCTAGGGTGCAGAGGTAATTAGAAACACTGATAATCACAGTGCAATGGTAAAGAACGTCTCCCAGATTTATTGCCTCCCTCCCTGTTGATCCTGCAATGAGATTTAATACAAATTTACCCAAGCTAGATCTATCCTGCATAGGAAATAGTAAGGAAAGTAGATGCAGGGGCTTTGCTGGGAGTTGAGAAAAGCCCAGCAGGGCCAGTCTGCCACATCTTCCCTCACTTGTGATCCCACCTGTAAGCGGAAGGTGACATGGGGCAGAGCAGCCTTCTTCTGAGGGCAGCTGTGATGGAGCCTGGAGAGCATCTCTGGGACTGCCCCAAAGCCCTCTCCGGGGAACCGCAGTTATGAACAGTGCTGCACTTTCTGAGCGTGATCYACGCAAGGTGCAGTGGATCTGACACACGCAAATAGAGTTACTGTGATTTGAAGAATTTGAAGTATTAATGAGCTGGAGAACTCAGAGGAACCGTGACAGGCAAGCAAAGTGGCACTCAGKGGCACTGTGATAGACTGGCTTGCTTTTTAGTTTTGCCAAGGCCTTGATACTTGGCCTATAGCGTACAGGAGTGCTGATAATAATTTGGCTTCTGAAGTGCTCCCACATCAAAGCAATCAGTGCACTGTACCAAACACAAAATGCAATTAAACTAATGTATTGCGCTAGGGAGAATACAGCTGAACTTCAGATTTGAGTTCCAATTTTTAAATGAGTGGGTGTGAAAAACCCTAAATTAATCACCTCCTGCATTTTACATATGGAAGTGGTGCCACCAGTACAGTCACAGGAACTGAACCAGCAAATAATCAGATGAAGAGAGAATTTTCAGGCCCAATTTGTAATGCTGTCAACAATTACAAACACACCTGAGCTGGAGATTCAAATCAGGTGAGCTGAGGTGGGGTAGCAGGCTGTAAAATACAAGACAGAGAAGAAAGGTGGGGTGTGTGTCTGCAGGAGCCCTGGAAACAGCCAAAGGAGTGACAACTCCTAGTGCTTATACAGCCTGGAGAGGCCAGTAGTGCCAGTGCTGTCTTACAGGTGGGGAAACTGAGGCACAGAGTGGGAAGGTAGCTTTCTAGATGTCACCTGCTGACAGAGCCAGGGTGAGTGGCTGGACTTTCRGTTCCACTTCTTTGCTCTATCCCTTTGGCAAGCACAAGCGTTTTATGCTGCCCTGTAAATCCGTTCCTGTTTCCTTTCTGAGAAGCCTGTAGCTCCATGCTCCCCTTCAGTGTTAGGTTACCAGAAGCAGCAATGGAAATCTGCCAGTGAAAATCTTTAATGCTCCCATTATCTGGACTAATTTGGGAGTCTCTGCATGGAGAGATGTTGCAGGGTGTGGACGTCCCCCCATGTGCACTGGCAATGCTTTTTTCATAGTTAGGAGCTGCATTCTTTATGCCTCAGTAAGACACCTCCTCGTGTTACCTGGTTATCTCTTTTAATAATACAAAATGATTGTGGATGGATTTCCATGGCAGACTACGTTCCACACTGTTGTGTCCACATGGTCTCTTGTAAGCACAAAATTGTATGGACAGTAGGATTTTTCCTGCTGCTGCTTTTCTGGCAGTGGACACCCGAATTATAAACACAAGGGGATTTTAAACAGAACAGGCTTATCCCGCAGCAGGATTATCCCTGAAACATGGCACCTTCCCCAGCCTCACCCTCTAGCCATCCCAGGGAGAAGGGTCTTGAATGTAGCAATGATCTAATACATAAAGTGGAGAGATGAGGGATGCCAGCGTAATACCCAGTCATGCTGGGATTCCCTTCTACTTACAGCTAGAAACATGCCTGTATGACAGCAATTAAAAAAAAAAAAAATCCCCCATGTAATGAAGAACTCTGCTAGAGAGCTGCAACGTTTAGGCACTGGGTTGGATTTTATTACCGTGATGAAATTACACAAGCTTTGCCTCTCTCCCTCTTTGCCTGCTGTGCAGCTTCTCACTCTCTCTCCTTCTCTTTGGCTGCCTCTGCACACTCCCTCCCCGCTTGCTTTGCAGCCGGGGTGGGGGAGGCAGGGATGCAGGTAGGACAGGCAGCCCTGGGCACCCTCCCAGCCCTGGGCTCCCCCGGCTGGGATCTCCTGGGCTGCATCATTGGCATGCGGCGCCCGGCAGGACTGCATCACTGCTAGAGGAGATGCCAGCGCAGAGGCTGGCTGCGCCGCACACCACGCCGAGCCGCGCAGGCAGCAGCAGTGCCGACAACTTGGGGTGCTCAAGGTAAGAGCGAGTTGCTCCCTCTGCTTCACTGAAAAGGGGTGAGAGGCAGCTGCCGGAAAGCTGGCAGCCCGTGGGATCTCGGTGGCGAGTGCTGGGCAGCCGGGGAGGCAGCTCAAGGGGCAGGGAAAACCTCTCTGCAAAAAACTAAAACAAAAGATGCCACTGAAAACGAGGATGCTCAAGGGTGCAGAGTCGGTGTCTGAGTTGGGATGAATCGGTGGGAACTGTCAGGGGCTCCGTTAGCTTAACGAGATTGGAGGGGTCAGAGCAGTCACGAGCRAAGCAGCAATTTAAACCAGCCCCGTTATGCTGCCCAGCTGCCCTTGCTCTCTACAAGAGTGGAGGAACTGCTGTGCTTTGGAGTTTTTACTCAGGCTGAAGCAATTTTTAAAGGAGTGCTGCTGGTGTGTGTCCAGGTTGCGGTGGGCTGGGGGGGAGAAGCAGAAGGTGCTTGCATGGGGGAAGGGGCTGTCGTGTCCGCATGGGAGCTGTGTGTGACTGCGTGGGTGGTGGCACCCCCGGGCTGTGTGTGGGTGTGCCGGTACCGCGCACGCACCGGCCCCGTACACCCCGCTGGTTACCGCACTGCCAGCACCCATTTTAATTGTCCTCCCCTCATTGTCCTCCCCAATCTCCAGAAGAGCTTAAATGCAGCTAAAGCTAAAAACTGCAGTTAGTCACCTCTGTTAGGAAGGATTAAATGAAGCCACAGAGAGAAACTGATGATTTTGGGAGTTGGCGGGGCTGGCTCTCTGAACGGCGGCTGTTGCGGGACGTGGGTTCTCTGGCGAGAAGTTCCCGTGCACATGTGCATGCCTATAGCACATCCTATAACACATCCAGACATACATCTCTGCAGAGGCTATTTTTGCTTTAGAGGACAAGTGTTGTTCAAGGGAGATTTTCATTACACATGTCAAACTGCAGTAATATGATCCATAACGCCAAGATCCCATTAAAAATCATGGGTAGGAACTGGCTCCACAAGGAGGTTGCTTGCCATAGATGACCTCATCTCAGGAAAAAAAGAAAACGAGTAACAGCCTGATGATTATAATGTGTAGGTGAGGAGCAGTGCGGAGCTCCATGTGTGCTGAGGGGAACCCGCACTGTGTTTAGATCGGGTGCTGGTAAGCACATACTTGAGCTTATTGGTCTGCTGCCATGGGGAGTCATGGCAGAAATTACAGGCAGGACGAGAGTAAGTCAGGTGTCTGACATGGCATGAAAATTGCTGTTTCATGACTCCTCTGGATCCCTAGTATCATCATTTGGGGGAAGGGAGAGGAAAAGTGTTAATTCTCTGGCTTGCTTAGCCAGGTATTGAATATACAGTAATGCTGCACTGATCATCCCAGGGTGAAAGCACTGAGCCAGATGTCTGCTGCTCATTTGGAAATACACCTTAGTGCCTCTGCCCTAAATGACATGCAGCCCTAACACTTCAGGCAGTGGGATGCCCTTGGTCAGACTGCCCTGTCCTATAGGACAACCTAGAGGAAGGAGTGGGAGCAGAGGCAGCATCCAGGGCTGCTTCTGATTCTTCTTCCCGATGGAAGAGCCCTCTTCCACCCTCCAGCAGAAAGAGGAGGGGAACATCTCCCTCCCCTGCAGGAGATCTCCCACAGGCAGCAGTCACCTACCCGGGGGCCCTGGGTCTCAAGAGCTCCACGAGGTCCTAGTTATCTCCTAATGTCTCCCCTCTTCAGGGCCTTGCTGTGAAAGGCATGTCCACTGGTATTAGATGAACTCAGCTGGAGATCAGATCTGCAATGACACCTTTGGTTTTCCTGACATGATTTTGCAAACGCGTAATGTGAGTGAGGGAACCCCCCCGGAGCATCAAAGCCAGACACAGAAAGCAACCGACGGGAGACAGCTTTCCTGTTCAGCTTGCCCATTTATGAGAGGTCTGACCCATGAAGTAGCTATGCTATTTGCACCCATTTATGTTCTGGAACATCTTTGAATGAAAGTCACTGGCACCTGACAACTATTGATTGAGGGAGCTGAGCTGGAGGTGGAAGTCCAGCTTTCATGCCTCTGTGTAGCCAGGCTGTGATGCAGCCCCATGATCTGCAAGTGCACAGCTGGGTGCTCCCCAAAAAGTCAGTCTTGTGCATGCAGACAATCTCTGCAAATCTGGCTGCTTGTCTGCAGGTAGGCTGTGGGCACCAGCTTTYGGAAGTGCAGTTCAAAGTGAATGTGGAAGATCCCATGATGAGAGTAAGAGCACATGACCTGGTATTTGGTACAGGAGTTGCGTGAGTTTAGTTTCAAACCAGGAATTGCTCCAGCCTGTACCTGCAGGGAAAAGGCAGGATGCTGAAGATGCATCCCTTTCTTGCTTGTAATAACCTCTGAGCTGGGAGCATTGCTTTTAGTGAAATGAAGTGGAAAAGATGAAAAAGGCAGAAAAATCCCCCATGATCCGTGGTGATACTGTCCCGCCTGTATAGCACACCGCGGGACAAAACTTGGTGAGGCAGGTCTGGGTTTTGAGGCTCAGCCTGCACTTGATGCAGTATGAGCCCGGCTCCCTTCCTCGCCGCACTGAGTGCCAGCACCTGGGTCTTCCCTCCTCTGCTCAGAGCTGTTGTGGGTGGCTTCTTCCTGGCCTGGCCACAAAGTCCCAGGGTTGCTAACAGTCCTGCTGGGGAAGCCAAAGCCAGCCTCGAAAATCCTCTTCCTGCACCGTCAAGTCGGCAAATTGATTTTCCAGATCATGAGCTGAGTCTCCGAAATTGTTCTCTTCTGAAAAGATTATGGAATTACTCCCATGCTAATGAATGCTCTAATGTTACGGTGACTGAAAGTCCCATAAGGGCTTTAACAGCCAAAAAAAAGACACTGTAGGAAAGGGGAGCCTGTGTTGGCTGTGTCAGACCTTACTTCACCATCTGGGCCAGAGGGGAGGAGGAAGATGACTGAAGTTGGAAAACGAGAGAAGGGCGAGGAGAGACATGTGGTCTGCCGGGAAGCTGCCGAATCCATCAGGGATACCTTCCGCAGCTCCCAACTTTATCCCTCTTTCTGTGAGGGCAAGCAGGGAAGGTAACACGTTACCTATTGCTTTTCCTTTTCAGCAGCTCTCTGGCAAATACCCGTCCCCTCCRGCAGCGGGGACAACTCAGCTGCTGGTGAGCTGCCGGGAGAGCCCCGAGGGTGGGCAGCAGAGTCAGGTCGCCATCCCCAGCTCCCCGGGGCAGGCTGCTGCAACCTGCCGCGGGATTATCCGAGTTTAGCACTTACCCTTCTACCCTTCCGACGCGTTGCTGTCAGGCTCTGTAGTTCAGGACCATGACACTGGTTTCCAAATCTACAGTAAGACAGTATATGCCCTGACCCCACCAAAGGAGTCTGGCATTTATTAGGGAGCAAATATGCTTCTGGGGATGAGTCTGCCACGATCCTGCTGGCTTTCACAGAGCTACAGTCTCACCTCTGCTTTACTAACCCCAGGTTTATTGCACCATAACTCCACGGGTTACAACCGGGTTGTCCTGGATTTGAGCGAGAGCAGAGTTAACCCCCTAAGACGGGACGGGGAAGCAGTGCAGGGAAAGCGTCTCCATGCCACATGAGCTGCAATGCAAGGGGAAGGCTGGTCTATATTTAGGTAAGGGCTCTGCACAGAATGGGTAATCTTCTTTCCATGAATTATCCGGCCTGGGGATTAGACTGCTTTAAACTCCCCCCAGGCCTCCCCTGCTGCAGCCGGGCTGGGAGGGAGCTGGGGGGGGGCAATAGCCAGAGGGAAGGAGGTGCGGGCAGGTTGCTGATGACTCATTTGGCTGCTGCCAGCCTTGCCAAGCACTCCGAGAGGTCACCGCAGGCCCAGACGCAGAGTGACAAACGAGTGACGTGCAAGGCGAAAGGGAACATTATGGCATCCTGATTAGGAAAGAACACGGAGCTTTATAAATAATTGCAGAGACGAGGGAGTGCGGCAGCAGGTAGGAGGAGGGACAAGAGACCCAAAGCAGCAGTTTTCCAAGGTGTAATATCCTTGCTAGACTTTTTCAAGCTGTTTCTCTAACCAGAAAAAGGGATGCTTTTTGAACTGCAGCCGATACATCTGAGAAGATGCTCCCAACCCACCTGCTTGGGCTGGCTCTCTGCACAGGGGATTCTGGCCATGCAAGTCAGGTTCATCTATTTGGAGTGCAAATGGATCACTGTCAATAATCCATTAAAATGTTGAAGGGAGGCCGATAACACAGCTCAGAGACAGTGAGGGTGTGGGGGGGAATGGGATGTGAGGAGGGAGGCAGGCTGGATTGCACCAAAACCTGAATATTTCACTCACAGTCATGGGGCAAGTGCCCTGTGCATAGAGAAGACAGATTTCTGTCCTTTACCTAGTGCACAGCTGCTAGAAGAAAGGAGTCCTGTCACTGATCTCACCCTGGGGACTTGTACATGCCATAGAAGAGACATTCTGGTCACCCCTACATGTGGGTCTTGGGACAAAGCTTTGGTGGGAAGAAGAGTGAGAAAGGCTCGGCTGTGCCATGCTGGGCTGTGGCTGACACCCAGCTCTGCAGGGATGCCAAAGGGGCTCTTCCTCCTGATGCCGAAGGCAGCAGAAAAAGGGAGGGATCTGCTTGTGAAGCAGGAACAAAGTCCTCATCAGGGAGACTGGGACAGCTGGCACTGCTGATTTTCTGTATCTGGGTTTGTGGTGGGGCCACTCTTTTTCCTCCCCTAATCTCTAGAAGCTGGGATCTATCTCAAAACTAGTATGGTTTGTCTTCCTTCACTCAGCTTCCCAGGCTTTAACTAAGAAATCAGTGCAGGATTTTGATTTCCCCAATCCCTTTGCATTTTACTGCTGCCTCGAGGTCTTGTCACCTTGTCCTGGAGTTACATCCCCCTGGATGCTAACCCTGTGGACCCCCACAGTACAGCTGCCATCCCCCAGACTCACCCTGGCCACCCTCGTCTAAACTGCTGAAAAGTTGGGTTTATTCATGGGGAAGTTAAGTGCACCAAGGCACTTTACTGTTCCTGCATTTAAATAAATTTATTCTACTCTCTGCTACTTATCCTACATAACCTAAATCAGGACTTCGACCCTATTGTATTTCCCCCTGCCCAGAACTGGGACAAATTGAAAGCCTTGTCCTGCTGTTCAGCATTCCCACTTTTACTCACATCATCTAGAGGATGCCATTTAAATAACTTCAGGGGAGTTTGAGTTGAACAGGGAATAAATGACTGGTCTCCCAGCTCACTGCTAGGAAGGGAATACCTTGGCTGGCCCTGCCTTGCCCGGACACACAGGCAGAGTCAGTGCAAACCCTGGCTTGTTTCTGCCTGTGAGGTTAGAGCTAGAAATCACTGGAGAAAGCCTGGATGGAAGAGAGAAAGCAAAGAAGGGAAAGACCAGGGAAAGTCTTTGCCTTTAACGTGAGCTAATGTGTCTTTCCTCCCTGTGTTGAACATCCTCAATTTCCTGTTTAACTTAAAGTCAACACATCTGTCACGTTAGCATCTCCCGCTGCCCGGTTCCCCCAAGCCACCCCCCTCCCATCTGCTCTCTCTCCTGCCTCCAGCCTCCCTCCGCTCCTATTGCTTTGTGCCTGTGTGTGTGTGTGCGCGCACGCCTGTGTTTTCTGCTGGCTGATAGACTTTTCCATCGCTTGTGCTTCAGTACCTGGATGCGGTCGCAGCGGGATGATCAGCTTGGCTTGCAGAGCATTTACTTCTAATCTCCGGCTTGTGACATCCTAGCAGAAAGGGGTGACCCTTTCAGGAGCAGCTCCACGGGCTAGAAAGAGGGGAAATGGCTGGTGAATGGCTGTGATGAAATATTTCCTAGTTCTGGTAAGCGATGCTTTTCTCTTTGGTCCCTTTCTGGACAATCAGTCCAGATGCAAAAGTAATAAGGCTTAATGGGGCAAAAGGCAAAGGGAGGGGAGCTGAAAAAGAGACAGAAAAAAACAACGAAGCCCGTTTTGTTTGTACTGAAGCTTTTCCAGGGGTCAGTGCTCATCAAAGCAATTTAATTACTATTAGCGAGAGGCTGGGAGCCGAGCAGATCAGACAATGTGTGTGGCTAGGCACTCGGAGCGGCTTTCACTCGCATGCAGTTTCATCGCCCACTCTGCATCTTTTTTCTTACGTGATTTCCAGCTTGGTCTGGGGCACATCAGGAGCTCATGGCCAAGCACCAGTGGTGCTCTCCATGGGGTAGTCCTAGGTGACCCGCTACCTGAATGCTGCTTTTTCTGCTCTATGCTCTTTACTGCAGGAATTTTGGAAGGTCATTCATGAATTCTTGCCCCTAAGTTGATGCATAAAGCCCCTCAACTTTTCTAGCTGGTAAACCATCATCTCCATCATGAGGTCTAACTGCATTTTTTCCCTGAAACCAGTCCTCTAGGTGCTGTGAATAGCTGGTATATAGAGAGGTCCAGACAAAGATGTTTGGAAGGAAGAGGGTCTAGCTGGACTACATGCTGCTGGGACTGTGAGCTATCTGACCTTGGCTTACTCTAAATGAGAGGTTTGCGAGTTGGTTTATCTCACAGGACTCTCAAAATGGGCGTCCTGCTTCTAAGTCGAGTGACAGCAGAGCTCTTACACTAGGGATGAATTTAGGGCCCTTGTTTAAAGAGGATCAGGGAATAATAAACCTAAGAGCAGCCTTTGCAATCTGGCTGTATTGAATCTGCAAAGGTCTGTACGTAACATACCTCTGTTGACAAAAAACAAAGGAAAAATACAGTGGCGAAGCTTTGGCAATTTTGCTGACAGGTACAAAGCTATGACCTTCTTGACAGACACGGTGTTACACCCAAAAACTGGTGCAAAACTTGGTTTGGGGATGCCAAAACAAATTCTTTCTGGATTTATTTATGTCAAGCAGAGTTAAAAACTACTCCTGGAGAACATTGCAGAGCTGATTTGTTTATAAAAATATTCCTCTCATGATGTATTCATACTGAAACCTCCACTTGCTAAAACCTCACACGTTTCCTACTCTTTGATGTTAGATACCGTGACACTTAGAGTGGGGCACTGATTATTGTGCTTATTCTAGAGCAACCTTGAAGTTTCAAGCACCAGTTACATTAAATCTAAAGAAGAAGATCCTCCTCTCCTAATCAGCAAGTTTTGGCTTGGATTTTTGTTTCACGTGTGTTTCAGGGTGACAATCTTTTGTACCAAATCTGTGACTGGCGAACAGTGGGTGAAGTGAACACAGGGAGTAGGAAGGGGCTTTGCGTGACTCTGAATCCCAGCACTGTGCAAGAAGGAGAGAGTGCAGGAATTGCCAAATTTGTTGTCTTTGGGGGGTTGATGATTGTATCTGTGAGGAAACCTTCTTAGAGAGGACAGCTTTTGCTTCCTCTAACCGCAACACCATGGTTTGTTTCAAAAGGTTGAAAATCCTTCATTCCATGTTTCCTGGAAAAACACTTCTGAGCACCAGAAATTTCTATAAATTGTTTTCCTTGTTGAATTATCTTCTAAAACCTGCAGGAATGTTGATGTTAGAGTATCTTCGCTGTCACTTTTTTGTTTGYGTGCACTTGACTTTTCTCCCACGTTCAGTCTGAGATGCTGGCCAGTGGTGACTGTGCTTTCCTGGTCCCTGCTGCAGTGCTGCCTGGAAGGGTTAATTTCCCCTGTGTAATTAATGGCTCTGTAATATTTATAAAGAGAAAATCCTTGTACCCATCTGTGGTAATTTTGGTACATCTGCCAAGATGAAATTCTAGGGCCAAATGAATATTACAATATGCTAGATGTAYGGATTTTTATAGCATCCCAAAGATATTTCCTGAGAGATGCTGATTTGATGTTGGGGAAGTGAAGGACAGATCCTAAAGTCTTTGTCTCTGGATGGAAACAGAATTGAATGTACTACAGAATTAATGAATGTTATGACTGCTAATTGAATTTTAGCCTTTTCTCATGGACATTTGGGCTATAAAGGATGGATTTCCCTTGTGAAAAAAATCCATTTGGTAAGGGCAGGGAGTCATATGAGATCCTAAATGAAGAATACTCCAGATCATTCCTGTGAAGACACTTGGTGTCAGTGTCATTATCTCTTCAAGACAAGATAATCAAGGARATGGAAGATGAAACCTTTCCTTGCCAGGGAAACTTCCACATTATTTGGATGAAATTGGAATCCAGTCACCTCATGCTTGTCTCTCCAGATTTTTCTTACCACATCTGCTAAATTACCACCAGCTATTTGCGTTTTAAATGAGGGCTTCCTCCCGCACAATCCATCTGCTCAGCCTGTTTGTTCTTCCTGTGCAGTCACGACTTTGTGATCACGTTTATGTCAGTAAAAACACACTGGTGTTTGGGGGAGAAGGAAGAGGGGAACAAGGTGGCCTTGCAGATTGCCTTGGCTGGGTTGAATTCAAAAGAGGAGTTGGGTTAAAAAAGGGGGAAGAAACTCTTATGAAAGAGAATTAAGCTAGGGCAAGGAAGCCAGGAAGTTCAGGACACTTTGAGGACAAAATTTCTCTTTTTCTAGTGCTATCCTAGCGGATCCTTACGATTAGACATCATAGACTCCCCCGCATCTAAGGTGACATAGCTCACCTGGGCATGTTCTTGACTGCCTTGATGCTAGGGAGGAAGAAGAAATCAAGGCTTTTCTTGCTTGGAGGTGGCTGAAATGTGAGACACTTTATGGTATTTTAATCTGCCTCATTAAAGTGGAGGGGCTACAGGTTTTCAGAGATGTTTTCTGCTCACCTTGGTGTGACAAACCTGGGGATATGATTATATCTATAGAGGGATATGATAGAGATCTACAAAGTTGTGAGTGACATGGAGACAGTGAGTAGGGCTGTTGACTATCTTTTCAAGTCCAAGACCCAGGCAACATCAGAACCAGCTAATAGAAGCCAGGTATAGATCCAAGATACCTCCACCTCAAATGTGTTCAAATGTGAGGCATTCCTGGCCCATAATCTAAATTACCGTCTCCAAATAATAAGCACTGCTATGGCCAACATGGCTTCCAGACCAGAACTGCCCTACGTCCAGCCAGCTTGAATATATCTGTACCCCTTGCATAGATAAGATACAGATACTGACRGTGCTTTTTAAGATGCCCCAGAGAAAAGAAAAGCTGGACATGCTAAGATGTACTCAGCTGTGTTTCCTTATCCTGACTCTTATGGGATGGTGGGAGCAGGATAGCTCCCAAACCCCACAGCCRTGAGGGTCCTGTAGACTGTGTGCCAGAGATTTGGGCTGTCATGAGCTGGCTTAGCTCAGCTTATATGGCAGTCATTCATGCCTGGTGTTCATTTTCTGTAATGAGAAGGATCATTATAATGAGTGGGATCACCCACTCATGGCTGAAAGCAGCCGTCTCTTAGGTGGAGCAAAGCATCCAGGAGAGCAGAGTRTGTTGTATTCAGCAGTGGAGATGCTGGGAAAGAATGCAAAGCAGTATGTGAGCCCTAAAGCAGTACTTCAGACTGAAGGAATTGCTCATGTTGCGACAGGACAAGGTGTAATGGTTTTGAACTAAAAGAGGGTAGATTTAGGCTAGATATAAGGAAGAAATTTTTTACAATGAGGGTGGTGAAACACTGGAACAGGTTGCCCAGAGAGGTGGTAGATGCCCCATCCATTCAAGGATGGAAACATTCAAGGTCAGGTTGGACAGGGMTCTGTGCAACCTGATCTATTTGAAGATGTCCCTGCCCATGGCAAGAGGGTTAGACTAGATAACCGTTAAAGGTCCCTTCCAATCCAAACTATTCTATGATCTATGATTCTATGATGGGCCATGCATGGACACAGCCATCTAAGAGATGCCCTCTCCCTTCTCCTGCTTTGTGGTTGCTGTTGTCCTGCCTAGGAGAGAGACCCAGCGCTTTTGCGTGAGGACTGCGGCGGGCCTGATGCTGGGCAGGCTCCTACAGGAGATGCTGCAGGACTGTGCAGCAGCTGGTTCTCGATGATTCAGTGTTTCCAGTTAAACCTGGTGTTTTGCTGTGATTCACGGCAGCTCTTGGGGGAGATGGGTTTGGAGGAAGCTGGAATTCATCTGCTCCCGACTGCGTGATGGATGGATTTATTCAAGCTGTGGTTCCCACTGTGCTGCCAGCATAGCAGCTGCCTCCCTGGCCTCCTGGCCTCCCAAGCCAACAGCAAGGGAGAAGAGTGGGTGTCCTCAGGACAAGGCAGCCCTGGTATTTCCACCCAGCAGGGCCCTGGGCACCATTGCAACATGGAGGGTTTTCCCAGTCCTGTCCTGAAGGTGATCCCTGTAGGGTGTTTTGTAAAATGTGAGAGGGTGAGTAAAATTCCTGCAGGAGATTTTTTGACTGTAGGGAAAGTGCTATGGGAGCCAGCCTGCTCCTGCACGTGATATGTGTGTTTTACACCCCTCCTACTCCCTGGGACTGAGCTCCGGTACTGCAGTGGTGAGCTGAAGGCAGGTCCTCTGCCAAGACACGAGTGGTCACAGCCAGGTCTCAGGGACTGCTCCCACCACATCCCATCCCTCCAGGCAGCAGGGAAAAACCTGCCTCCTCTGTGGGATATTTCTCCTGCCCTTTATGGCAGGTGGTCAGGCTACTGCAGATTTGCCAGCTTTAACTGCTCTAATTATTACAGCTTACAGGTTCCTGACCTCCTGAGCTCATACCCATGCCCTTCTTGGGCATGCGTGATGCTCCTGGTGTCTCCCCTCTGCCTTGGCACTCAGAGGAAGCCCCCATAGAAGTGGTGGTGGTGGCTTCTTTGAGGAACCTCGCTTATGTAGCAGTCCTACAAGTAGTGATGGTCCTCAAACAAGCCCAGTGACATCTAGTTTTGCAGCTACCATCCTCCTCTGAGGCACGTTCCCAGGGGGATTAGCACAGGCAGAATATGAGGTTAGAGGCAAACTGAACTGGATGCCTCCGTGATGACGATTGAGGGATTGGTGAGGTTTAGGTGACAAGAATGGAAGTAAGCAAAAATACTTCTCCGGCTGTACGTGGCACAGAGGATCTATTGCACCGGACACTCATACTGATGGATAAAAGCTCTTTTAAATTTACAAGCTATCCTGGGTGGGTGGATCCTGATTTTAGTCTCAGGGCCGTAAATCCAGTAAAATAAGCAAAATTCCTCTGGACTTATACCAGAAAAAGAGATACATGAGCTATCGTGAGGGATATGGCACCTCATAATGTAATAAACACAAAAAGTGATCACTCTGCTCTGTGTACACAGGGCCCAGGGCTCTCTCTGCCCTGATAGATGGGAGGGAAGAGAAGAGGGGGTGATTTGGGCTCATGGCTGCATGGGGCCACAAGAGGTGTGGGCTTTTTCCAAAGCCCTGCAACAACTGGGAACTCATTCTCAAATGCTTTCAGCCCACTGCAAGGGAGGAAATCTGACCCTAATTCCTCTCACCTACTTCCACTGAAGCTCAGAGTGGGCACCAGTGAGATCAGCCACTTCTTGGGGGGGGTACATTTGTCCTTCTGTACCCCCGTGCCACATTCACAGCCCAAATTCACAGATATTTTAGCAGGGCTGTCTCATTGCAGGGATCTAGTGTGCATTAATTATGAGCATGTGTAGATGAGGTGTTAAATGATTTATACATAGACCCAGATTGAGAAATCCCAGTGGTTTCTTCTCCTGATGTGTAGCTGCTGTTGGCAATTAGTCAAGCTTTCCTGGCATTCAGRAGGAGCTGAGGAGCCTTTTCACTTGCAGTACAGACCCAAAGTTGCCAGGCTTGGTGGTAGCTGAACCTCCTCGGTGAGCCAAGGCTAGCTGTGACCAGCATGAAAGGAACGTGGAATCCATTTCCAGCGGGGCAGGTGCATGCATGATGAATCCTGCCGTCACTGCTGCCGTTTATTAGCCCTTCTGGGGACTGTGGCGATGCTCTGACGTCGCACCACCCTTGGGAACGCGGGGAATGCCTTTTGCATTCTCAGAGCCAGAGAATGGCAAATCAAAGCAGAGTAATTATTAATTAATCTTATATTTATTATTCATCACTAATTGAATGTGCTTTTGGTGCTTTTTTTCCTTCTTTTAGATAGGGGTGTTTAGGGTTGGTTTTTAGTATCTATTTTATAATGCTAGCAGGATAGGATCGTTTGTTCTTAGGAGCTCAGACACTGCAGATCATCAGAGATGCCGCCTTTGCTGTCGCCGTGCTTGGCGTGGTGCCCACGGGTGCCGGGCAGCACGGGCACCTCCAGCCCAGGGTGTCCAGCAGCAGGGGAGGGAGAAGCCAGAGCCTTGCTGGGCTGCTGGGGGGGCTGCAAGGGCTGGGGAGGGTGCAGGACTCAGGGGCTCTGGTAGGAAACGCTCATGGACCATTTCTGACCAGAAGGCTTTTGATATTTTGACACTTACGTTTTTGAAAAGCCAGCCATGACCACTGACTAAAGCAGGACACTTCAGGGGCTCCTTCTTACGGCTTTATTTTAAAGCAACACTTCTTTAGCATGGGGGCTAAAAGCAGAGTCTGTATTGAATGCTGCAGAGCCAACCCACTGAAGGATGATGTCCTTTCAACCCCTCTAATCCCCCTAACACACACAGGACAGGCACTAAGAGTATGAGGAAAGATTAGGAAAAGCCTAAATTTGCCCCCACACACTGCAAGTTCTGCAAAGCCTTGTCTGTAGCCAAGATTTACATCCTGCCTGCTTTAAAACCAGAAAGAARTGGGGAGAGCTCAAGTCCTGCTGACTTACAATTACAGGGTGCTGAGCACAGCAATTTCCCAGCCATCAGTAGGAAAGAAAGTAAGATTTACACCTGGAAGGCAGCTGAGAAGTTGGAAGAGAGGAATGAAAAATAAGGTGCTTCAAAGCCACGCTGTTTGAAAGCTGCCGGGGCTAAAGCAGCAGGCTGAAACGGGGCTCCYGTTTGGCTTTCTACCGCAGCAAGTGTGCAAAGGAGGTGAGTGCTCAGGCTGGAGGGAGGCTCGGTGAGGACGGGAGCACTCAACCCCCCTCACCCGCTCTGCGCCAGGCAGCTGCTGCCAGTCCCCGCTGTTTCAGGCCATGCAGCTGATTAAATATTGAAAGGGTTTAGTTGGTGTTGCTTGAAAGCTTCTGTCTGGATGAAAATGAAGTTATGTGAGGACAAGTTTGTGCTGGTGTAATTAGTCTCTGTTTAAATATGGCTGACCATAAACAGACCAAAAATAGCTTTGTGGGTTTTAACATAAAGGCAGTGTTAGGACGTGGGTTTGGGTTACTCCTTTTTGGAGCCAAGGTGTGGGAGAGCTCAGGGAGGGGGGTATTGTAGATGGGGGTCAGGCTGAGTTATCAGAGAGACCCTGTGGCATTCAGAGGCTGTTACGGGTGCTCAAAGGCTGGTTGTGATAGGAGCTAACACCTGAGATTTGCGTGTTCACACAGCAGCCTTGCTCCAGGCTCACATCCCACACACCCCCGGCACCCTGGGAGAGATGGTGATGGATGGGAGATGCAGGCAGAGAGAGGGGAGGGAGATTTGTTATGGGTTATAGGATTAGGCAGAGGCAGGAGGAGAGTTGGGATGATGGGTAGGGGCCAAAAGTGGATGGAGGGAGAGATGAAAAGGGTTGATGTTTCTGGGAGGCTGCTTATGAACAATGGGAGTGCTCTATGGAGAAGTGGGCACCAGAGACCTTGATGTAACTAAGCAGTGGAAAAGGGAAGCCAAGGGTGGAGGAAGAAGGTCCTTTACTGACTAGTGGCACAGCCAAATCTCAAAGATAGGAGGTGTTGCTTTCAGGTGGAAGTAGAAAGACTGACTATTTTTCTGCTCCCCAGCCAGGCCCACTGTTGCACTCTCATCTTCTGAGAAGACATGAAGGGCATTTTCCAGCTTGTTAGCTGTGCACAGTCAGGAGCTTCCTAAACTTTATGGCTTGGTGCCTTCCCGACAGAGCACTGAAGGGGCAAACCTTCATGGTCCCTATCAGTGGATACTAGAGATTTCCCATCACCCCCCTGAACTTTTGGATAACCTGGGTACTGGATCCACCCATGGAGGTCCCAAAATCGCTAGTAACACCCATGCATGCTTCCACGGGTTTGTACAAAATTGCTTCTTTTCTGCGTCCAGCCCCAGTGAGGATGCAGCGATTTCGGTCTCTCAGTGGGCTGTATACTGCAGGGAACGTCACAGCAGGAGAGCGGCAGGGCTTGGCCCGAGACATTCAGTCACTTTGAGTAGTCAGAGAAGACACATTTGAGTTGGAAAAGAAGGTTCCCTTCATTGTCTGAGTGGCCAAAATAGATGTTCAAATCTTCTGTCCTGTCACCAAGGGAAAACTTTGGAAAAATCTCTCTGATCTGGTTAAGTATAAATATATCCAGAGAATAGTTATCCACTTGATTTTAATGTTGCTGTAATCTGCACAGATGCTGGATAGTCTGCGACCAAAGTACCAGGCCACTGAGCAGGCAGAGAGGCCATCCAGCCTGGGGAAAAAGGACAAGCAGGGTAAATAGCTGCTGGTCCCACTGGGTCACGTAGAGGTTTGGGCAGAGAAAGGAGAGGCAGCATTTCCATCCTTCCTGCAGGGGGAATTTGGTCCTTGCACTGGACTGCGTTTGTTTTAATATATAATCATCACTGAAAATTGGTTTCTTGTTGTTTCCATCTATAAATTCAGTCAAATCTGCCATAATTTTACTAAATATTTCTAGAGTTTGATGGTAGCATCCTATGGTAAGGAGTCCTGTAGAAACGCTTGTGAGTAAACGTACAAGCAAAGCTTTGCTTACTCGCAGCCTAAGTGAACTGGACACTGTTTGCTAAACACAACAAGGAATTTAGCAGCTAATTTTTTTCAGTGGTCAGGAAAAAGGGATCATATTTATCTTTCTTGTTTGGACTAAGATGGTATGTCTGCAGCAGAATTTGCTGTTCACATTTTTATTATTCTTTAGAGCTAACTGAAACTTGATTTCAAAAATTACATTAATCAGTTCAGCTTATAGTAGCCATTAATCAGTTCCTAAGTGTTTTCTAATGGTGTTACGTGACAATTGTTAATTGTACTTGATTAGAACATAATCACAACAGGGCTGATGGATGGATTCTCAGCTGAGCAAATCTGGATTAATCTACAGCCCTGAGGTTCTGATCCGTAACATATTTGAAATCAAATTAAAAATCCAGTGTTATTAGAATGGGATRTGTGTTCATGGTGAAAGTCATATGATATAATTTTGGCATCTGTTTTGTTCTTTCAGAGCGTCTAGTGTAGCTGTTCAGTTTCAATTATTTTTTCCTAATTGTTATAAAAAAGTTGTCTTTGCACTGGGAAGTATTCCATCTGGAAGACTTCCAAAACAAAATATTTCCTTTGAGATTTAAAAATCAAATTCTGAAACAGATTTTTATTCCTACTACATTTAGGTAAGCCATTTGGTTAAAAACCATCCAGAATTTCCATCTCCAAGCAGTGTACTGTAAAATGCAGGACCTGATAGTAATTATTTAATTAACCATTGTTGGGGTTTTTTTTCCTCATACCTGCTATGAAATAATACTATGATTTTTGGCAGGCTTACAACATCTGAGACCATGTGGCTTAGCAGAAGTGTGTGACATGTAAGAAAGAAAACCCAGTCTAGTACATCTGTGCTACATAGCTTTTCCCTCAAGTGGGAAATAACGCAGGGTCTGCCAACCCCAAAAAGTTGCAAAAAAGCTCCCCATGCCAACGGTTCAGACATTTCACAGGCGTCTTGATCTCCTGTGCATCTTCCTTGCCCAGGACTAGCTGAATGAGAAGATTTTCCCCTTTTGATGCTTTGTGAAAGCAGCAGCCCGGGGGCTGTGGGATGGGGGCTCAGGGCAGAAGCTGAGCCCTGCTGTGCACAACCTGCTGCTCTCACGGAAAGGAGCTCTTCAACTCTGGCGGAGGACGTGGCACCTGAATTATAGGAGGCAACCTTTGTATTCTTTGAGTTTAGTAAGTCTAGTTGTTGTTCAGCTTCTTCCTTGCTTTCCTTCCTCTTTTCTTTCAGTTTAAAGTGTGTGGGAGGGACCCACCGTGGAGGGATCTCTCCTGAATGGGAAAGGCTATCGCRGAGGGATGGCTGCGGGAGCGATGGTGCAGGGCTCGGGGCTGTCCATCCACCGGCATCCACCTCCCCGCCGGGGAGCCGGTGGGTGCTTCAGTGGCCTTTCAACGGCAGGAAGATGAGCARCTCCTTGCTCTGCCTTTACAGCGGGCTGGGCAGTGGCAGCTGGTGGATTCCTACCCCGTGGGGCTACAGGGGATAATGGAGCTGCTTCCTTGATTAACTCTGGCAGCGGCTGCTGAGTTAATTAGTGGTCAAACCTAGGATGCTGGCAAAACGGTATTACTAATTTGTCCACGAATACAGCTTGGAGCTGGGAGGGTTTGGAGTGAATTTCATCCCCACCGTTAGTGAAAATAAGTTTCAAGATCTGTTTCAAAACGAGTGTTTGAGCAGGAGATGCCACGGCTGTTTCCACTGTGAAATTCCATCGTGAGATTCGACCTACATGAGAGTTCAGTGCAGAGTCTTCCTACATGGCTTCGTTTTGCATCCGTCTGGCCCTGTTTGCTCATGACTGGACTGCCTTGCCCTTGCCAGGCGTGGTCATTCAGGTTTCATCTTCCCATGTAGGGGGAATCTTGCTTGCTCCAAGTGAGGGAGATCAGGTTAAGCATGAGAGGCTCCTGAGAGGTATCTRGAAATAATTCATTTACTGTGGTTGCAGAAGCAGAGACTTCTGCCATGCGTGGATAAAAGCACATAAAGGCAGAGATCTCTCAGGATCCAGCTCGCATGCAAAGGACAGACGGGATACAACAAAGCCTTTAGTAATTTCACAGAGAGCAACCATTCAGGTTAGCACRCACTCAGAGCATCCCAGTGACCGTGCCCGTCCTGCAGCTGGAAAAGAGCCGTTAACAAATGTTTATTACAATGGTAACCATTTAGCCATTGGTTTGTCTCCATGCTAAGATCTGTGCATCAGCGACTCTTTRTTTCCTGCCAGTTGCAGGTAGACAGAGGTTTTCTTTGGGGGTGTTATAGAGACTGTAAAAGGTTTGGATCAGGATATGGCGTCTGGGCTGTGTCTGCTTTCATCAGATGCTCTTTCTAAAGGACATTGGAGATAACAGTCTTCTGAGTGGGTGATGGAAAAAAGGTGGAGTGAAAAGGGAGAAAGGGTGTAAAATGGATTTGCTTGTTCAGTTACTGCTCAGTTAGCACAGAGGAGGGTTTTTCTTTCTTTTTTCCCAGCAATTGCTGAGTCAAGCATACATATCGAAGTTTACTGAACAAGCCCTTTCTGCATCCTTATGCAAAACATTTCTTGCTTGAAGACAGAGMCAATTATCATGCATGTATTTACCCAGCTCTAGGAGCCTGCCTAGCTCCTATCTATATTTCATGAGTCTCGACACTCCCYGAGGCTTGCCGCTCTCTGCTCTGCCTGCAGTGAAGGGCTCCTCAACTGCAAAAGCAACAATGACTCAAGAAAAACGCACAAACAGATGAAGCTCCCTGGATTTACCTCCCCTGGCAGCCTTGGCCTTATCCCCTTAATGCTGGGTGGTATTTGGATGCTCTTTCAGAGCCTGCCAGCAGTCAGGCATACACGGTAGCCACCGGCTGGTGCTCAATCTACCTGCCATTGGGCTGACATAGAAAACAAGCTGCTCCTCACACCCTATGCAAGTTGGTAGCCAATAACAGTACTAACCCCCTCCTGCCATGCTCTGGTGTCTTTTCCATCTTTAATTCATAGAAGGGTTAAAGCAAGGTCTCTTACATCTTCTGGCTCAGCCGTACAGTCAGCGCAGGGCTCACACTTACAGGATACTTCCCAGCCGTTTGTTCCTGATTTTCAGCAACCCCAGTGATGAGGTTTCTGTCTTTCCCCTTGAGGTCCTGTCCTTCAGCCCCAGAAATATTGCTGTCAGGAAGCTTTGTCTAAACTTCAGCACCGGTTTGAATTTCAGGCTTTTACATCTGCTGCAAATGCCCCAGCACCTGGCCAAGCTGATCTCTCATTCGGTGTGACTGGGAACAGATCAGTAGGAATGCAGCACTCCAGCTCACTCTCCTGGTATACTCCCCATGCAGACGTAGCCAGYTCTGTTTGAGAAGTAGACAGGGTGGGTTTTTTTGACTCCTTGATTGCTTAGAATCTTTCTTTTTATTCCCAGTTGAAATGTCTTTCCGGCCAGTTCACACTCTCCTTGTTCTTGCATTCACATTAGATTAGGAGCATTTTTTCATCCCTTTTCTCTTCCACTGCTCTCAGCACAGCTGGGTCCAGCTGGAGAGTATGGACAGTCCGTTTACATTATCCAATGAAGCCAATGTGTTAATGTAAAAGAGAAGCTCCCCATCTCTCTTTGGAGAAGATGCTCCTTCCTTCTGGTCAAAGAATGTTCATCCAAACATTTTATTCTCAAAAGAAAAAAGATCTGTTCTGGACAATTTAGAAATGTTTGAGAAGCAAAGGTTTCCTTTTGTCCATTTTCACCGAAAATGACTGAACCCACTGCAGAATTCTAAATCCTTGGGGAAAACCTGTGAAATTTTGAAGAAAAAAATTGACTGATATGAAGAAAATGTTTATTAGCATCTCTTTTTTCATAGAAAACTAGACTATTTTTTGACCCTTTCTCCCTGCTTTATCTGCCTGAATGAAACAAACAGACAAGCAAGGAGCAGAAAACACTTCAGGCAGATTTTTTTTAATATTCAAGGTTATTCCACTAGTTTCTAGTAGATTCCCCGTTTGCTGGGCTCTCTTAGTCAGAATCATGTGGAAGAAACAATGTCTGTTCCTATCAGCAGAGCTGTATTTTTAGAAGGGATGCAGAAAATAGAGATAAGGTTGTATTTCTTCAAGTGATATGTGGGCTTTCCAATTGTGCTCCCCTTTTTTTCTTATTTTTAATTTACTTTAGGATTGAAATACTGTGGGTCTTGACTGGTATTTGAATCCAGCTGTGCCTATGTGATTTCTTTATATTACTTTTATTGTGGAAAGAACAAATGGCACATCAGAGTTAAATCTTCAGTCGTTGATAGTGCAGCTTGCTATTCTTCCAGTTGGGATCAAGCCAAAGAAATAATCATGTTTATCTATGCAATGCATATCTCTGAAATCTGCAGTTCACATTGCTCTGGGATCCAAACCCAGGTGATCTTATGACAGCTAATAACTGCTGCAATTACGAACCTAATTAAATATCCTCTGATGTTACCCTTCTCAGAGTTGATCAGCTCAGGGGGCTGATTTGGATTCTCCATCTCTCTCTTCACACAGTCTCATAAAGCAAGTAAAGCACGGATAACTTTTAGCATCCTTTGAAGTATTAGATACCGCTCATCAGCRTCCCAGAGCTTAGGGATGAATAGACCAGCAGCATGAGCCGATGTGGCTAGTAAGTTCCTACAAAGTATATTGAATGTGTTAAAAAAATAAATCACAGAGTATGACTGAGCTAGAGAGGAGCCAGGAAGGGCAGGAAAGCTTTGCCACCTTCCAGCAGAGGAAGTCAGCGGTGCCTCAACCATCTGTAGCAGCCCAGCAGGCGATTTGTCAGGTTAGTGTTAAAACGTCTCTGAGAAGGATCTAATCTGTGGCTGGGGGCAGGTGCTGAGGGTGCTGTACAGAAGGATCAGCAGTTTTGCCTTTGCTTGGCAGGCAGGGTTACTCTACCAGAAGAAATCAGCGCTGTCCATGAGCCAAGGGAGCTCTCTGCATGATGTCATGCTGCAGGGGAACCCCTTGCTGCAGAGATCACGGGCAGCGCTTCCCTCCTGCAAAGCACACAAGATGGGAGAAGCAGAAAGAAAAGTCAGGCAAAATTTCCCTGCCTGTACTGTGGGCTGTGCGACCTCAGACTGGCTTTCAGGGAGAGGTGGGTACCCTGAATGAGCTGGGCAGAAGTGGCTGTCGATCTGGAGGAACAGCACTGAGGCACCCTTGGGCAAATACCAGGGACGAATTTGGGTTCACGAAGCCCCACTATGTTTTACAATCCACTGTATGGAGTAGCACACTTGTGCTGGCCACCCATGTCTGACCACAGGGGAGTTCCCTCAGACTTTATAACATTCAGACACATAGCAGCAGACTGGGGACCCTCAGAGAGAAATTTTTTCTCAGCTTCCAACAAGTGAGGAGACTCATTTCTAAGAGAGCGGGTGGAGTTATTTCCCAGAGAAAATCCTGCTCATCTCACAGTAAAATTTCAAGGTACATCCCTTGCGAACAGGAAATGTCTGCAATCTTCTCAACCCTGCATCAAACTCTGGTGCCCTAAATTCAGGTATTGTGCAGCTGGTGTTGAACAGAGACCTCCCGCAGAGCCTGGATCTCCACCAGCCTGGGAAGGAGAGTCTTGACAAGGACAGCTGGGCAGGTGACACTAAGGAGGCAGGTAAAGCTGTTACCTGCACTCTGTAGAGGATGGACACTGCTTTTAGCCACGAACTTTTACAAAAGGTATGGCCTTACTAAAAACCAAAAAAACACGATGGGCCAAATGCCTCACCTGGAGGATGTTGTATCTGGCTCAGGTTAGTTTGGAGATGTAGTGTGGGTTGGCCTGTTTTTTGTTTTCTAGCCCCACGGAAAAAGTATTGTATCTGGATCCTACGTGGTGGTGAACAGACTTGCACAGCAGCATATGGCAATGGAAAGCAGTGAGCTGTGAATATCCATGTGTCGTCTTGGGGCAGCTGTGGCATGTGGCCCATGAGTGCCTCCACTAAGGGCCGTGGGCCAGCCCTGGAGGAAAGTCTGGACACCAGCACTGCAAAGCGTGGAGGTCTGGGCAGGACCCAGCCCCAGTCATGGTTTGTTAGTAACTATGGAAGCCTCCACTATCCAAGGCATGTCTGACCCTCTGCTTCTCTACAGGGAAGCAAGAAATGTGTTTTATTTGGAAATAAAAGATCCTACCACAGCCCAGTTTTAAAACCCATCTCATCCCAATCACAGCAGCAAACTCATTTACTGTTGAATAGAGGCAGGCAGCGCTTGGCCCTCTTCCAGCACTGAGCTTAAAACTCAACAGGCACGTCAATACCTTTTGCTCACAGCTCTGTGCCCATCACTAGATCCATTTGTGGATCTCATGTGCACAGGAACTGTAGAGACTCGGAGCTGTCCTCGTTCCATATTCATTACCTGGATTCCTCGTATCTGTGCCTCGCAGGAGAAAGCTAACGAGTGAATTTAGTATTCAGGCAAAGCACCAACTTTACAGCCCTGAAAACCAACCTCCTCTACAGCACAAGCATACCAGTTTTCCCAAGCAACAGCCTTTTGGCTGCCCTTGTCCAGCTGAGATACAACATTGTCTGCTTCTGTTCCTAAGCATCTCACAGCATATTTGGGAGGTAGAAAGCACTCAATCCCATTCCCAAAATGGGAAATAGAGGCAGAGACAGCAGTCACACAGAGCCTTACAGAAATCCTGTTGCAGAGAAAGGACTTTGTATATAAAATGTCCARAACTCATATGCTAATCGTGGGTCCATATTCCTCTTCCTACTATCACTTCCCTCCAGGGATCTCATGCAAGCAAGGGTCAGCATTTGCCCCTTCTGCTTAGCTTGCAGTGACAGGATCTGTTACTGCAGGCTTGGCACTGTGGGCTTCAGTGCTCTGGCTGCTTATTCCTGGGTAACCAGAAAGATTTTGCAACCACCAGCAGATTTTGCATTCGTCACTAAAGTGCCATCAGAAAGCAGTCTTTTTCCTTAGCCAGTCTGGGTTAGATGAAAGGCTCGATATCCACCCGCCGTCTGCGGGCCATTCCCTGGCTCCCTGTCAAGAAAGTCTGATGTTACACTTTGATAAATCACTTTTGATCATCATCTCCTTCTTGCCACTTTCTTCACCTGGGATATTCTATCCTCTTTCCCCTGAAGAGGCACTAGCATGATCTGCCTTGAAGTATTCGTTATCCCCTTTAAATTTGCCAGCTAATCCCCCCAGGCTTGTCATCTGGAGGACACCTGCTCTCACACTCCATTTCTTGCCTGCCTTCTCCCGTATATCATCCAGGATTCCTGCTTCTAGCAAAAGTCTTGAATTTATTTTACCTTAGGTTTACTCAGGGTGTGATAGACTGTACTTCTCTCCTCCCCCTCAGGAGCAGAAGCCATTTGCTGTGATAGCACTATCTTTTGGTGTCATTTCTGYGTGAATAGTCCCATTTAGCTGGTCAAGGGAAAGCCATTTCACAGCTTTCCTGTTACTGCTACCTAGGATCGACCTCCCAGGGAACCCTCTAGCCTGGGATCCCCTCTCTGACAGTGGGCACCAGCAAATACATCCAAGAAACTCCTCAGTGGACRGTTACAGAGTAGCCTACACCAGAGTGAAGTTGTCTTGATGTTTGCCTGATGTCTTGAAGAAGAACAACTTATTTCTCCCAGTAGAAAAAAACGTTGTAGAAACTCAAATGAAACTCATGTTCTCCTTTCCCTTAAATACATCCAGTCCCCGCTTTCAATGCTGCCAAGGCCTTRCCTTTTATTCCCAGGAGCCCCACAGGTTAGTGTGTAGGTAGGGATTTCCTTGTGCAGGATTTCAATCTCTTGCCTTTCAAATGTCCTGAGTGTCCTTTTGTCTGCTATTATGAGACCGCGAGTAAGTCCATCTCATTTACTGTTTTAGGACAAAAAGACTGATTTTTTCCTTTTCTTCCCTATTGCTTGGAAACAGAGCCCACACAAGGAGTTAGGAAGATAACCTGCATGGAGACCCTTCACCAAGCCTGCTGCCTCATCATGCCTTCCACCCAACATGGGGCTCGGGTTTGTGCTGATCTGGCAGCCGCTTGGCCGCCAGTGCTGTCTGCCAGCGGGTGACTTCACCCAGTCCCGAGAAGGCGTCTTGCAGAGGCGTTGCCAACTGTCTTGGGGTTGAAGGGAGGAACGAAAATAGAGCTCTGCACAGTAGTGCAGGACATGATCTCTAAAGCTCGGCGGGGATGGGTAGCATCAACAGTAGGAGTAAGTGTGATCAACACATTTCAGGTGGCACTGGGCTGCACACTCTGCCAAATTCAGGAGTTCCCCTATGAGTACGGGGGAAAGCAGGAGCTAGAGGAAAGCCTGCGCTCTCTGATCCCACTTGTCTGCTCATCAGAAGCCAGGTGGAGGGACACTGCTGCGGGGAGGGTTGACAATAGGCGTACCCAAAGCCCGAATCCTGGCAAGCAGTCCCTAGCACACTTTTCAAGAGTAGCTTTCCATGCTCTTTAAGGCCCGTTGTGCCTGGCTTTGCAGCATACAGACCATGGCCAGCTCTCCTAAATCTCAAGACTATCAAAATGACAGTCAAAAGGACAGGCAGTCAMAATGGCCCCGAGGAGCCTGGGGAGGTTTGATCTCAGTGCGTCAGGACATGGACTGGAAGCCRGATAATAACACGCTGACAGATGAAATCCTCAGAAGGGGCCAAGTGCAGCTGCCCACCACAATCCCACTATATACCTGCTGACAAGAAGAGTCGTGCTCCAGCTGAGGTTTAGAGAGGCATGAAGGGGAGAGGGTGTCCTGGTGCCAAATAACGTTTTTGCAAGCAGGCTAACGAGAAGTGGAGGCCAGCCAACTGCGTGGGAGCAGACAGCCGCTGGAGAGGCACAGCCTTGAGTCCTGTCTGTTGGTGACATGCACCAGGGCACATGATGACAGCAGCGGTGGRATACGCTATATCCCTGACTCCCAGCAGGGAGGAAGATGCTGAGTTCCTCAATGCTTAAATCTTGCTAAAAGCCATATTTGTCCATTAAAGTCACTTCCAGGGAGATTGCAGCTGGAATTTCTGCCATACAGCCACTTGGCAGGCTTGATCTGGGTCAAAGAGACTGGGCTTTGGGAGGGGGTAGAGGGATTCCCCTCATTTCAGTATCTGCAGGAAGGAGATATGCTCAGACCAGGGATAGTGAGGACCGGTCCCCAGGTCACAGGATCCTTGCCCTCCCCAGCTGCCAGAGCAGCTCCTTAGCATGGGGACTCCAGAGTTTCAAGATCTCTTTCTATTGCTTTTTCATTTTTAGGGAGCCTGATGAATATTAGTGTCTTTAGCATGTTTTCTTTGGGTAGAGCTGAAATAAGAGGAATGGAAGGACAGGCTAGAAATATTATTGATTCTGGTTAGAAACAGCACATTGGAGGTCATTTGCAGGAGACTCTGTCCTTGCGAGGAAAATTTCAAGATCACAGTGGTTTTGGCAATGAAAATCTGAAGTCCAGCAAGTTGAACATTTGAGCTCTCCATCAGTGGTTACAAGATTCACTTTTCAGTTATGCATGTATTTTCCCTACATAATCTCTGACAGGTAGAGAAAGTAAGTTATTACAGCTATTTTGCAGACAAGGAACTAAGCCTAAGAGTAACTAAATGTCTTCTCTAAGGTTAATCAAGCCATTTGTGGCATTACAGAAAACTGTACAGAGTTCTTGATGCTGCCCAAGACATTAAGCCATCTTTCCTCTAACCAACCTGTCTGAGTCCTGACAAATGGCTGCACAGGCATATATTTTTCAAACTGCTTTCTTACCCTTTTCATATTTTACAGAAGAATCACAGGTAAAACATAAGCAGAAGTAGCCTGAATTCCACTCTCCTGGCATAAATTACATGGATGGCAATTTGACTTTAACTCCCATCTGTACTGTCGCGCCCCTACCCACAAGCATGAGTCACACTAAGCAATAAATAATAGCTAAATCCTTCTTCTGCCTCGACAGGTGATTTTGAGGATTTTCTCTCTGCGTACACATGAGCTATGGTGCTATAGCCTAATGATGTATTGTAGCTATTAATTTTGGGAGATGAAGCTTTTTCGTCATTAAYGTTAAACCTGAACACAGGAATTTATTAGGCTGTGTGGGAGAAAAATGCACAGCCTTCCCACTGCTATGAAGTGGTATGCCTAATTGCTTTATTTGTGKTTTTTTTTTTTTTTTTTTCCTTTTGCTGGCTCAAGGCAACATTAGTTTCCAAGGCTGGGTACTCCAGCTACTCTTATGCCGCCTTCTCTCCCTTCCTTYCTGACCTTCACTCTCCCACCCCCTGCCTTGTCCTACCTCCTTTGCTGTATCTCATGCTCTGCTGTTGCTTTCTCTCATTCTTTCGCTCCTGCAGTATCTGCTCCTTGTTTCAGAGGTTTCCTCCTTTCCTCCTCTTCCTCTCCTATTCAACAGAGGCACAAACATCATTTCAGAAGACTGTGAGAGAGTAGATGACCCAYGGCACAGCTGAGAACCACGTGACTTTGGGCTGTCAAGATACTGCCTAAGCTTAAGGCTCTGTGTAAATGAGCTGCTTTTGCAAAGAGCTATCCTAAAGACTCCTGCAGGAACAAGAAAGGAATATGGGATGCTTGGTAAAAACCACTACCAAGCAATCCACCTTTCCATAACGTTAGGGGGTCCACTACATGTSCTCAAATTAGCCGTACTCCTCTTCTGCTGTATAGTGCACAAAAACTGCCGGGGGCTCTTTTGAGTTGAAAATCTCCATATGGGTATAAAACATGAGTATAAATGTAGTGTTGCTATATGTGAGGTCTTATGTTACTGTTAAGTCAGTGCCAACATATTCCAGGCCCTATGGCAATTTTAGTTCGTGCATCTAGTCAATGAAAAAAAAAAAAAAAAAAAGATCTATTTTTGTGATTTTCTGCAAGATGCTTGTTTCAAAAGCAGGTTCTTCAAAGATCTGGGAATCTGAAATATTCAAGGTGCAGTCTCCTAGCTAGGACAGGCTTTGCAAATTGCCTTCTTACAGAAGAAAACATCACTTTGTGGGTATGTTTTGTTTGTGCTGCAGTGATATATGTGATGCACATAGTGAATTTGATAACTAGATAATGAATTCTGTTGAACGGTCCTAGATGCTACAAAGTCTAGGTTTCCTCAGTAGTGTTTCATACCCCAAAAATGGCCAAACTAATCAAAATGCTATGAAAATGGATGGAACAAAAGCAATTGCTGCAGTATTTTCCCTGCTAAATAACCTTGAAAGGAGTCTCAGAGTGAACATCTCTTTAAATCTGCTGCTGCTTGTACTTGTATTTCTCCACAGGCAAGGTGCATAATGAACAGTGCATTTGCAATTTTGAAAGCTCTTGTGGCAACAAAACAATTGTATTAGAGGGCTTACGCAAAAAAGAAAGAGGCTGAATTTAGTTTGAGAACCACCTCTCTTATTTGATCTCTATCTTAGCATTGTAATAACCATGCTCCTCAGACTTGATCGTTGAGCAGCCCCGAAGGGAAACATAAGTAACAAACCTATTAAAGAGCATGATGGAAGCATAAGGTTGGCTGCGACTGCGACAGGCTGCGGCACGGGGGATTTCTTGGAATGAGCCTGAATTCTGGCATGGCTGGTGCCTTGGTACACTTCACTGGAGCTGGCAAACAAGCATCTCTAGAGACTGATGCCTGAGCATCCCGGGCTGGGAAAGAGCTGTTCCCTGTAACAGGAACGGTTCCCTGAAGGGAGAGATCTCAGCCTGTGGAAATGTCTCTGCTAGAGTCCTTTCTTAACACGCTACAATACCATGGTAGAAAACAGGAGACAAAACCCTGCAAGGGCTGCTGAGAGGTGCATTAAATGATTTGTCCTTCTGCCTCCAGTTTGTGGGGAGGTTTGTTGGTCCCGAAGCAATGGGAAGGTGATTCCGGGCAATAACTGACGATGCTTTTCAGTATCTGAAACACTGCAGTCATTTCCCATTTGAAACAGGAGACGATGGGACATTGCACCCTGACCACAGCAGCGTGGTAACTCTGGGCAAAGAGTGATTTTGTGGCACAACGCACTGAAGACACATTGACTGCGTGGAGCCAAAGGAGAGGGGGAGCTTCAGGCTTTGGCCAGGCAGAAAGGTGGGAAGGACAAGAGCAGGGAGTACTGGGAGGGAACAGACACAGCAGACATTGGCGCTGCTCTGTTAGCTAGAGGCAGGAGAAAGACTGAGGTATTTAATAAAGATACTTGCTCAAATAAAATCCCTTCTGAAAGAAAGCAGTATTTAGAAATCACTCAGGGTTGCGTCTGCTTTCATGACTCTGTCACTGGAGCAAATCTATTCATCACAGCCATGTATTAATGAATTAGTTAATTAAGTGGCTCGTTATTTAATAACACAGATTGCAAGTGTGATGAAATAAAAATCCCCTTTGTAGCTAGAGGCACATCTTTGCCAATAAGCTAAGCAGTTCATAGTTAATCAGGAGTGTTTGCTGTCTGACACAGGCAGAATTTGCTGAATTGCGGGCAGTTTATTTCCAAGGTTATTGCTTACACTCATCTCTGGGAGCTTGTCAGGGCCTCCAAGCCCAGTAAGGTTAGACCTAATAAGCTGTCCAAGGGCAAACACACATAGAAATGTTCAAACTCATTAGAGGGCATCAGGGCACCGTTGTTTCTGAATCAACACTAAATTACCTATTGGTTTATGCTGCCAGGTGCAATGCTGATAGAGAGGTTGGTTTATTAATAAGCAGTAAAGCCTCAAAGACTCTGGCTCTCTATGATATTTAAAAAGACAAGGACGTAACAAGAACTTGGGCTGGATGTTTGGCACTGATATGACTTCCCCAAGTGATCTTGGGAAAGCTTCTTGATTTACATCTACATTGGGACATCTCGGAGCATTCCTTGGTATCCAGGTCAGGGTTTGTGCCTCAGCTCCACATTAGGAAAAAGTTTTGTGGGGCAGCAATGCTCACCTTTATCTTGGTCATCATGTCAAAGATAGCTGGGTGTGAAAGTTGGAAGGAGTGCTTAGCTTGCTGGTCTACAGGGGCCCCAGGAGTATGGGACACAGTGCACAGCATTTCCATTTCAATGCTTTGATGAAGCTTTAGTCTCTCTCTGCCTCGGGTCATGATGTGCAAAACAAACTTAAGAAATTTTCCCAGCCTTGCATGGGACCTGAGAGCACTGTAGGCTGCTTAGGTACTGCGATAACGGGAGAGGAGGAAAAGAGGGAATAGATATCTAGGAAAAGTTTAGAGACCATGAGTATTTTCTCAGCTAAAAGATTGTTAATAACAATAAGATGGCCAAATTCYAGTTCAGGCTTATGCATTTCTAAGTTTTCTTTGGGTAAATTATCATTTCCACAAAACTCTGGCACTTGAAACCAGACACTCCTCTCCCACTAGTCCTCCTGCTGTGATTCTCCCCCATCCTTCATGGTTTTGTTCTTTTCCCCTTCACCACCTCCCTTCTGACTAAGCTCTCAGCTGTGATTTCTCCCTCCTTTTGCTCCTTGAAGCAAGTCTGTTCATTATTTATTAGCTACCATACTCTTATACCATCTGTCTCAACTCATTATCCGTATTCAGCTTGTCAAATTGACCTTTTATGGCCTTTCTCTGGAATCCTAATGTGTAGTCTGTCCCTCCTTATATAGCTTTGTGCTGCTAAGCCATTGCTTTCCAACTCCTACTGTTAAACATTTCTCTCTATCTCATGAACACCCAACTTGCTAGTCTGCATCCTTAACTTCAGAAAAGCTGTTTATTCTGCTTGACTGATGCTTGTTCCTTGTTTCATCTGCTACACATTCACTGTGCCAGCTTGCTGCAGCACATACTGTCTTAGATACGACCTTTAAAGCATCTGCACCACAGAATATCAGGCTTTAAGATATAATCTCCCTTTAACAATCTGGGGGACTTTCTGTCCCTTAGTTCATAACATAACGTGGTGGATTACAAGTTAAGTTCAGCCCACAGCTGCTGTGAAAGTCACCACCACATAAGGCAATGGCATTTTAGTGCCCGATGTGCTGGAAACCAGAAATCTCCCCCAGTGCGCTCGGGATGGGTTAGTATGAAAAAGTGTAACGGCATTAGAGCAGTACAGCCAGATTCTTACTTAACATAAATCAGGATAGTTCAATCAAACACAACTGAACTATTCACGTTCATACTACGTCCAGCTCTGCCTCCAAATTCATGGGCTATTGTAAATGCCTCATCTTCAAACATTATAGAATCTCTTCACAGAAAAATGTGTTGCTGTAGTAAAGTAATGCAGGACTCTGGGACCACATTACACAGTAGGTATTTTGCCATGGTGGAACAAAATATACACAGTATGCGCATACACAGAAATGTGTAAAACCCACCACAGATCAATAGAGGTTATCCAGAAACTGTAAGACGACTTAAGTTCAATAGACTCTGTAGCAGAGAATTTTGAACTAAAATGCTTTTTCTGTTAAATAATTAATCTGATCTGCTGGTAGCGCACTAAATTGCTTCAGCTCTGTTTTCCCTGCATTTCTCAATATACCAAGGCTGCATTAGCACCGACCTTCTTCCAATCTACAGCATGGGCAAAGTGAATAAATGAGTCCTGTCCCAGAGATCTCAGCAGCATCTTAGGGCAATTCAGTGATTTTTACACCGAACAGAGGACTTTTACCCTACGTGTCCTACCTATGCTGCAGGGGAGCAATCATTAGCTGCCACAGGTACTGCTGAAAGCCAGTTCTTTGAACCAGATGATTTCAAGTCAATGACTTTCAAAGATCTTGCTCTTCTTTTCACTCACAGCTACTAATACAGAATCTGTGGCATAGGCAGCTTGCTTAATAAGGTCCACGGAGAGTTTTTGAACCTGTGTTACATATCTATCAAACAATTTCTTAATAATAAAAAAAAGTCTCAGGAGAAACTTGTTTTTATCCTTAGTTTTCACTTAGTGCAGCACTCTCCTCTGAAGCCACAACAAAAGATACCTCTTTATCCAGAGTTCAAAACAAACTCCTTTTTAAGGTGGGCCCTGCTACAGACTTTGATTTTTAAATCTCTTGTTGTCCAGACCCAGTTAGCCTCCTATAAGTATTTGCAGCCACAGTTGACTGTTGTAGCCATTAACACATAACTTTACGCCTGAAAACCATATATTGACATGCCCACACACACAATCATGGTGTCTTTGGTGGCAAAGTAGCTCCTTTTTGCTTCCAGCTACCATGTCACTGATAAAGAAAATTAGAAAACTCACATACCCACCTTGATTTTTTTGAACAAGAGCAGAAAAAAGACCTATGAAATTACATCTGGAGCTGACATTCCTCCAGATGCAAAGGGTTTCCAACCTGGGACTGTGATATAGTCCTCCTTCAAGAATGCTTGATGACCATGGTTTCTTTTGGACATTAATTGCAAGCACAAATTTTACTTCCAATCTTGTGAGACTGGAGAGGGAATGGGAGGAATCAAAAGGAATTTTTTTTCCTAGTGGTGTATATAGTGCTCCCTTACCTGTCTACAATCGTATATAAACTTGCATTCCAAGGACTGACCTGTATTTCCAAAGAAGAGACCAGGTCTTCAGCTGATTAAATCACGCTGATTCACTGGCCAGTGTTCAGACCTGAGAACATCCTACTGGAAATTCCCCAGGGACTAATTTCTCATCACCACCATCTGATTAAGATATTTGATAGAAAAACAAGGTAAGGAAAGTGACTGCTGAAGACAGGCAAGAGATATGACCTATTTTGATAAAATCAACCCCTTAAACAGCAATCAATAATTTTTTTTTTTTTTTGACTGATTGATATTCCCCACAGCCAACTTCTTCCAAAAGTGTTTTGTAGTCCTATGCTCTGAGACTTTTCTCCCTGTCTGGTTATTATTTTGGCAGTGAAATGGAGTTGCAAAAAGTCAAGCAAGAATTATTAAGGATTAGGGCTGAACTCTAACAGAGATGGCCTGAGATGGGTTTATAATCCTTAGATATGAAGGCAAGAGCTGCTGTTATTACTAAGCAGTAGGTGTCCTTCCCCCCACCCCCCCAGTTTGTGGATCAATAATATGTCAGGGCTTCCATCCTTCCCTGGCCATTTCCCCCTTTATTCTGAGTACAATTTGGACCATTAATCCCCATCCTTGCTCCTTGACTTCTGATTTCACTTGGTTTCTACCTCTCTGCATTAGAAGCCCCCTCATTTACATTTTTCTAACTTCACTCACATATATATTCTCTCCAAATCTTGCTGCTTTTCCCTCTGCAGGATCCTTGCCAAGAACCCAGCCTTGCCATCTGTCCAGGAAAATGATGATACTGCTCAGCTCTCTTCTGGATGTTGAATCGTGTGGCTGCAGCAGCAACATTAACGTTAGCAAAAAAAGAATAATCAGAGCCCAGTGGAAGAAAAGCCCTTTTCTGCCTCACAGCAGAGAGGTCAGATACTTTTAGTCATATGAGTATAACTAGCAGGATTACTTTTCCTGTATTCTATTTCTCTATATTGCGTTCTTAAAGGTGCACCTGAGATAATACTATATCCACAAGAGTAAATTGAAGAGTTTCTGATGCAATTTTTGTTGACAAGAAAATGCCAGTTTTTCAAAACCTGAATTTTTTAGGGGAAAAGAAATTCAGTTGCAACAAATGTTTCTAATAAAAAATGGATCAAGCAGCTGACACACTGGCATTTCTTAAATCAAATGTTTGTTTTTCAGTTTGAAACAACTCTCCATGCACCTGGTTTTTTTTTTGGTGCCAATGAAAAGGGCAACCTTTTACGGTATAAGATGAAACATTTTTAATGGACCTGATCTGAAAGTATTATTTTTATGAATTATGGGATTGCAGACTAGTTTTTGKTTTTTTGGGKTTTTTTTTGGTTTTTTTAATTATTTATTCTGGTTGGAAAGAGAGAAAGTTTCAAAATTCTCCTGAGGGAAAATAGCAGTTTTCTTGGTTAAAAAAAAGGGCTAGACTGCAAGAGTTCAGTGAAAACCTGACAAGGACTCTTGGCAAACCACTTACTCTTCCTGGGCCTCAGCTGTGAAGCAGGGAGCACAGGGACCTCTTTTCTCCAATTTCTGGTTTATTTAGGCTTTTGGGGGCACAAGTTGCCATCTATTCATATACCCACAGCTGCAAGGGGTTTGAGCAACTGATCTGCAAGTCACACCAGAGGAAGGCTGTGCTGTTCCCATGTGCAGTTGAGAGGGACACAAAAATGCCAAGAAGCCAAGTGACAGACGCAAGGGTGCTCAGCCTGCAGCAGAGAGCTGTGTCTCAGGCACTGCAACACTTCACCTCCATCTAGCAACATGGTGATCAGACCCTGCTACGGTCTTCAGTCTGTCTAATAATATTTGGGCAATTGTTGGCTGCCTGAAATCCAGGCTACTGCTCCCCTGGGAGCTGCGAGTTAAACATCTCAAAAATCTGGTCCTTCACGTGTACAAACAGATCCGTTAATTGCATCCTCATTAAGAGTCTGAGATTGGAACTTCACAAAAACCTATCATCTGCACTATTTCCTTTCTCCTTTCAGCAAGGAAAACTTCCTCTCAGGATTTTTTTTTTTTTTTTTTTACAGTCAGCTTTGTGACTGCAGAGTGTCCTTATGGTCACTGTAGGATCTGGACATCTTCCCATTGCTGCCAGCAGAAAGCAGCTCTGGGGGTGAGGATGTTTTGCTAGGGTTGTCGTCCTTCAGGCAGAATATTAAACTGCTCTGCCATCTGTTTTACAGGGATTATTCTGGTGAATGCTAAAGATCCCTTGAAAGCATTTTTATAGTGTCCCTGTACTGCTCCTTATCCTTAGCATTCATATAACCTCTCCCTTCAGCTGTTGACTTTGAGAGCTTTCCCTTCTGAGCGTGCAAAGGCAAAGAGAAGGATCTGGATTTCAGCTCCTAGCCTTGGYACTCTCCCTGCTGCATACATACATGCACCCACAGCTTCCTTCAGTTCTGGCTCCCACAAAGAGACAACCTTACTCTCTTTACTTTTCCAGAAACTCCCTCGTGCCCCAAGATTCAATATATTTCATAAGAAATCACCTCTCCATAACTGCCCTGCTCACTAATTTGCTACAAGGTCTGTTCTCTGATAGAGCTCAGCTCTAACAAGCCCTGGACTCCTGCACTTTATTTGGTGCCAGGTACAAGAAACTCACCCTTACCTGCATGCCCTCCAAGCTCTGCTGCCCTTCAGCCCACGGTTTATCACCTGAGCATGCCAGGCACCTCCCTTATATGCTCTTTCACAGGGGCAAATGCAGGTGTTAAGCTGCTCTTCTTAAAGGTCCCTTTTCCTAGAGTAGATACCTTTTCTATTATGAGTATATCCAAGACTTTAGGTTACTATTTTAAGTTGCAGAGCTCAAATGACTGAATTCCTGGCTAAGTATGCAACATCTGAGCTGACTAAAGAGCTAAGGAGTGCAAGAAAACTGCAAGGTGAATAATGTGTATTAAAGAGTTGCTGTTAAATAAATTAGAGTGTGCAAGATGCAGGACTAAGTGAAGGATGCTTGCTAGCATSCGGATAACTGATGAGATAGACTGTTTGGTGTGGAAATAAGATTACGGTAAATATCAAGCAGAATATAGAGGAAAAGCTCTAGTGCAAAAATTACTTAGAGGGGAAGAAAAAGCAAGGTCCTGTGTTGAAAAATAAGTACTGTGCTTTGGAGAATTACAAGTGAGGAAAGGAACTGTATTCCCAGGTACTTCAGGTTTTTGTGTCCAAAGATCAGTTTAATGGGCTACTCTGGGGAGACCCAGAATGAAACTTTCCTGCCTCTGCCCCTCCCTCCCCTGCAGACTCTGCCTTATGGAGTCTTATATTTGTTGTGTGTTTAAACCTCGCTTACATGTCTCAGAAAGGTAGCTGTCAGTTTAAAAGGGCCCAAGGTTGTAATAGGCTCGATGTGATGTGTATATTTGTCTCAAGTTCTCATGCATCACTGTGAAGGGCAATTATAGCAATCCAAGCCTTCAATCTTTATGAGAAGTCATGATTTCGCATCTAAATGCTAAATGGGGCTGCCAATATGAGTAAGTGCAGCTCAGCTTGAGGGAAAGGGTGTTAAAGAATCAGGTCTAGAGTGAATCATCCCGTACATATGTGGCAATGAAAGGAAACAAGTAGTGTCAAGTATCAAAGTAAAGCACTCAAGAGTCCTAAGTTACAGCCTGCCTCTGGGCACTGCCCCTTCTCCTAGAGTGATCCCAGAAAATATCCAGCCTACAACCTGAATGGGAACCCAGTGACTATTATTTGCCACGACCTTTTTTCTGAATTGCACGTTCTTCCCAACACAGGTGGCTGTCACTCATCTATGAGACTCGTCAGCTCATGCCATTATTTCCTATGCTGCCCAAGATGTAAGTGATCCCATACAGTAAATAACAATCTTTGTGTATCAATGAAAGAGCATGGATGCTTCAGTAGGTCTTTTCTCAGTTTGTGATCTTCTTTGGTCCTGTTATTGTAGGCGGCAAAGAGCCCAGCTTCCAGCCTTGGCAGCTCTTTAATAGAGAATGAAAAGATTTCCAGTGCTTGGTCTTCAAGAACATACTTTTACCTTTTGAAAAAGTAGGTGTAAGGCTAGGGGTAAGGTCTGTGGAGACCCACAATCTGATCAGTTCTGTTATTGATCATTAGTATTATTACTACTTCATTTCCTAAGACRAGTTTTCAATCCACTTTTGTAGCAACCAGAAAGGGACAAAACCAGTGAGGTCACTGCAGTTCCTGCTCTGACGTTTGAGGTCGCTTTGAAGCATAACCTGCCAACACATGATATTTAAAGACTTCCAAAGCAAGGTCTAATGTTCCTTAGTACATATTGTTCTTTTTTCTTTTTTAAAAATAAAGGCCCTTTCCCCTACTTTTCAAAAGAAAATATGTCTCCATGGAACTACATTTTTACTGCCTTGGAGAACATGATGTTCAGTTATGACACAAATCTTTGTGTAATCAAGAAAGTTACTTCAAGACTGGGAGGTTCCGAGACTCAAAAGTACTCTTGGATTTTTTAACCATTAGTGGTTACACTCCAGCATTGAAACAAGAGCTGTAAAACCCACTTAAGTGCTTCTGATGGCTGTCAGATGTATTAACTCCCCTGCACGTTAACACCTCCATTGCAGATGCAAATACTTCTCTTTACTGCTGCACTGTAGTCTCCTGATCTTTCTAACCTGATCAGAATACCTTTGGGATTTTTTTAATTTTTTTTTTTTTAACTTTATTGATTGCTCTTTTTCAGCCCTGGAAGAATGCCCTGCTGCCTTTTTAACTTCGTGCAAAATGTATTGTGTGATTCAGCATAAAGAAAGGGAAGAGAGAACACGTTGAATGCAGTGACAAATGGCAGAGGGGTCAGAGAAAAGGAAGATGCTCTGGCAGGGCCTGCAGAGGCCATGTCGTAATTATGTGCCATAAATATATAGGTAGCTAAACAGAAATGCAGGGGAAGCTTTTATGAAGTTTCTTGGAGCAGCTCCCATGAACAGCATAGGCAAGGCATGGCCATGACTCCATGCAGAGAAGTCAAGTCTCTGCTCTTTCCTCATCCTGAAGATTTGGGCTGCCAAAAAATCACAGCATTTGCAAAAGGAGTGATGCCCTTCTGAACATTTTGTGAAAGTGCTTCTACTGAATTTCTCCTCTGAAGTCATTTTAGCTGCATATTGTTTAAACCCATACTGTCTACCAAATAAGATCCCGAAGTGCAGAGGTAGCACTGTTATTTACAGTGTGTGCATTTGTGTACACTTCTGTAGGTCAACTGACTTGTGTAGGTACCAATGCCCACATATATACAGACATGTGCCTGCCCATGTCATTTCATAGCTCATTTACACTTTATTTAGGCAAGTAGCTCATAGCTTAAAGTGAAGTCCACATTTTGTGCATGGCTACACTGTGCTGGCTCCTCTAGCGTGACTCTACTCAGTTTCCCACGTGAGTCTCCTTTCAAACTCCTTGCCTACAGCTGTGTGCGGCAACAAATGCAGGAGAACACTGGAGAGCCAGCTGGCTGAAAACTGCTTGAAAAATAATGGAAATCAGGTGTCCAAAATGAGAATGTGTTTAGATGTGACTTGGCTTCCCTTGCTTTTCCCTGCAGAGAGCAGTGATTCCATATTAGCTTTGTTTTTTGCTCTGTGAAAATCATCCTCCGTTGATGGTTAGATATGGGAAGAACAGAGCTTGGTGTGACTTTCGGTGACTTTATCTTGGCAGACACTGCATTTTAGTTGTACATCTGTCATACAGAYGGAGAGACACTAGTGAAAAAAAAAAGAAGCCATTAAATAAAATTAAGTTTGGGATCTGGATGAAAAAGAAAACCAAGCTCATATTTTGTGTCATTATGATGTTAGCCAGTTGTAGGTATCAGGGATGAGCGTGCTCTGGGTAGATGGACAGAAACATATTTATCAACCTAAGAGCTCTGTTCCAGCAACCCAGCTCAGTACTGTTCTGCTCTCCGTAGAAACCAGCACCACATGTGGGTGGCAGCACTTTTGGGAACGACAGAAATTGGGACCACACATTGCTTTACATTCTGCTTTAGGTTCCCACTTAACTTGGTAATTTTTAATGCTCTTTTTTGTTCTGAGGCTTTGGGTTTTGACGATGCAAAAACATTCCTCAAACACTCTGTTGCCATTTTTTTGCGATGGAAAAGTGTGTATTCAAAATGTTGGGCGTTAAACTCAATGCATGAGTGCTTGCAAGCTTACTGCTGTCTCATTGCTATTGTTTCCTCTTTCTCAGGACATGACCTTCACTACCACAATGAATCAGGAAAAACCTGTCAAATCCTCCTAGCTCCCTGGCTGTGCAATTTGCTGTTCCCTTGCTGTTCACCAGGCAGCAGCTCTTCCCACCCAAAGCACAGAAGAAGCCAGCAAGTCACAAATGACAGCTGAAAAGTGAAGCGTTATCAAAAGCTGTGTGAGACTCTGTCAGAGAGAAACTTTATATAGTAATTCTCTTTCCGAGCCTGGGAAGCTGTGTATCTCATCAGTTCCAAAGAACAGAGAGAAGATATGTTCAAGTAACCAATACCAGAAATTGCACAAATCAATACCTATATTACAGTATCTACACACAGTGATCTACAGCGTTTAGAAATCTCCATTCAGAATGGATGATGGGTATAGAAACACAAACCTCTATCAAGGGGGCAGGGAGGCAAACCAAGTATCAGATGACTACAGGTACCAGGATGGTAACTACGAAGGGTATGCACCCAATGACAGCTACTATCGTGGTGGGGATGAGCCCGAAGAAGATGCCCAGAGTGATGTTACAGAAGGCCATGATGAAGATGATGAGGTCTATGAGGGGGAGTACCAAGGGATCCCGCACCCAGATGACATTAAAGAAAAGCAGAAGAAGCGAGCTCCTGCTGTGGCTGATGAGTACAGAGACCGTGCTGACCTTATGGCAGAGAGGATGGAGGACGAGGAGCAACTTGCCCACCAGTACGAGAACATCATTGAGGAGTGTGGCCACGGACGCTTCCAGTGGACCCTCTTCTTTGTTTTAGGGTTGGCACTGATGGCAGATGGGGTGGAGGTGTTTGTGGTTGGATTTGTTCTTCCCAGTGCTGAGAAGGATATGTGCTTATCCAGTTCGAACAAAGGGATGCTAGGTAAGTGCCACTTGCGAACAGCTGTTCTAATGAAGTATTCAGTAGCTACAACATCTTTTTCTAGTGACCAGCTGATTTCAGGATCTTCTGATGACCCTCCTCTTGTGTTGTATGTCATGCATAGTCATGGCTAGGTGGATCTGACTCGAGGGGTTTGCATGGTGCTGAGAAGGCAGCTGCTCAAAAGCAGCAGAATTGCACCACATCTAAGCCCACCTTATGAATGTGCTGTGGCCCTGGCACTGGTCACTGCAGGCTGGATCTGAACAAGGCAGCTCATAGTCAGCAGGTCCACAGGGCAAAACCCATAGTGGTGTTCAGGGACAAATAAGTGAAAGGTTAAAGGTGGCTTTTCTTACTTGAGGACCTAGTGACTCAGATTTCAATCCCTTTAGAAACTAAATTGTAATGAGAAGGCCACAAAGCAGTACCATCCAAGTATGATAGTTATAAAAGATGGGAGTCTGTTTGCTCTGGATCGCTTTGTGGCTGCTGACGTTGCCCTTGCTCTCCAAAGTTTTCCACTTTGGCCAGGTTCCCCTTTTCTTCAGCCCAAAGTCCCAACCGGCAAATCAGCTGTTCAGTCAGTTCCTTCTGCACACTGACTTCTCAGTCAGAGCAGTTTGCTAATACGTACTGGGTCAGAAGTAGCCTATGGAGGTTTCTTCTTAGGTCTGTGGAATGCAATTGATGTGCTGCGTGGGGATTAAAGGCTGACACTACTGGCAACATCCCTTTTGCATCACCATTGACAYCTCCCTGTGGTCAAAATACAAAGGCTTAGTTATTGTGAGTGAGACTGGGTGGAAAGGTTTGGATGAACAATTTTTTCCCTTGCACATTATAAGCCAAAGATGGCAAAGTCTCCCAGATCTCCAAGAATCAGGAAAGCATCTAGCGTGGCCCATAGTGAGAGCCAGATGTGCAATAGTACAACGCATCTGGAAGGAAAATAAAGTAGCTCTTGGAAGAACTGCTTTAGGAGGGGAATAGTGTGTCTGGATGGACATGTAGCAGGGTTGTATGGGAATCATCAGGGCCTGTAGTTCATACTTTCTGGCCCAGAAGCCCTGCCTGATGCAAGGTAAGCGCAGATTTTGGATCTTGGAGCCCTTGACTCCATTCTATTTACATTATTTTCATGTGACAAAGGCAATAGATAATTATCTTTATATAGACCTCTCATCTTGGTGTACTGATGTCCTAGACACTTTTGTCTTCTGTTTCTTCTTTTTTCTTCTCTGAACTTGAAGGTGTTTATTTCCATAGTTAGCTAGTTTTGTACTTAGTTTTGTGTCTTAAAGAGTTTGCTAATTCTTTTGCTTTGCAAATCCCTTAAAAATTCTAGCTTGAAATATCTCAGGTCAGATATCTAAAAGCACATTGCTCACAATTGGATCCTGATTTCAAAGGGACTTCTGAATTCACCAGCTCCCTATGGGACACCAGGCTGGGCGCCTTTCCAGTGATGAGACCTTTTATGAAAAGCAGGTCATTTATTTTGGTGACTACATGAAAGCTGAAATCTTCTGAAACTCTGACCCCATAAATATCTATCTCCATAGAGCTCAAGCTCTGGCAGGYACCTACAGTCAGAAAACTTCAAATGTCACAAGAAAATCTATCTTTGAAGTATTTCTGGCCCAACCGCAGGTAAAAATGAACAAGAACTCTCCCTAGAGAGCTTGTTCTGCTTTTTCAAGCACAGTATTTGCAACGCTGAAAGTTCAGAGTGTTCTGATAAGCTCTGAATAAGCAAGGAGACATTTGGGTCCGCATCCAATCCCAGCTCCAGCCTCCCGCGCATTAACCAAGCTAATCTGGAAGTGCTAATTAGGGGAAGAACACTCTCTTCACTGCCTTTTCTGCCCACTTTTAAAGACAAATTTTGAGAACCTGGTTTTGCAGAACAATTTCTTCTGTCCTTAGCTTGTTTGTTTGGGGAATCTGCTCTCGAAGCTTATATTCACACTATTTTGTGGCTTAAATATGAGGGAAAAAAAGAATTTTCCTAAAAACAAGAAAAGTTGATTCATCTGAGTTTGAGGCAGAGAGGAAAGTGGATATTTATGGTAGCATTCAGTTGTTACTGATTGGTGTTGTACATGAGGCAGGTCTCTGATTCAGTCCGTCTTACATGTTAAACATACTTTCTTGTCTGCTGGATATTTCTCTGCTGCAGGTTTCCTCTTGGATCTGAGGTTTGTGAGATGATCCTTTGTGAAAATGAATTATGCTTGGCTTAGAAAGCTTTAGATTGCAGAGCGGTGCAGTGATACAAGTAATGAATACCCAAGGGCATCAAGAGCTGAGGGTGTGAGGAGGCTGGAGCGGGTACGGGGCTGCTGAAAGGCGTAAGAGGGGAAGAGTGCAAATCTCTGGGTCTGGAGAGGAGGAGGAGGAGAGCTTTCTGCCAAACTAAGGGCAGCAGCAGGGAGCGGAGGGTGTTGGAGGTTTGGCAGGCAGCAGGGCAGTGCAGGGACACAAGGTTTGGGTGCAGACCTGCCTCCAGCACAGCCTGGTGTCCCAAGTACTGCCCCTGCAAGAGAGTTTCATCCCTTTTCTGAGCAGCTGTGGGTACACGGCATGATAAGGACAGCCAGGTATCAGCTCCTGAAGGGAAAGGCTGGGGAAGTGCTATTGATGGAAACAAGAACGTAATCTTCCTCGAAACCTTTCCTGGATTAGCTTCAGCACCCATCCACCAGCAACTAGAAAAAGATACCTCCTAACAAAACTCAGAGCCTCCAACACAGGCTCATTTCCCTCGGGGTTTCCATTCCCTCGACGGTCTATGGGTTGTGCTACTGCAAATTGATCTTGCTAATACTCAGGGTTCAATGATACTTATAGGTTGACTTGGCACAATAATGGGTGGCAATCAAAGAGCTCTTCATCTCAATTTCTGCCTAATGTGCAGTGACGATCTTGTAAAAGTGTGTCTGCACAGAATGAATGGAGGGCTGATTAGAGAAGGCACAGCTTTCCCTCAAATTATCATGAGGTTTTAGGGATGCAGGGTCGTCATCCACACATGAGTAACTGCCCCTTACCTTATCCCCATGTACCAATAGATGTCTACAGACGAGCTCRTGTTTATTCCCAAGTGACCGTTTGTCTCAACACATTTTTGCTAAGGAAACTTAATCAGGTTATGCCAGGTAGAGTTAAGGTTGCTAACGTTTAAACACATGAGAAGGTCTCAGCCATAACAAGAGAGGCCAGGAGGGAAAAAATGGGAAATAAATCAGTTAAGTAATCAGACTCTCGCAGAAATAGGAAGGGACAAATAAGAGAGCTAAAGTAGATGCCCCCTAAAGACCAATTTAGCGAAGTTCAGCTTCTGCTAAAAGGACGTTAAATACTCTGTATATTGCATATTTTTCCTCCCTTGGAAAGCAAGCATGGAAAAATATCAAGCAAATTATGGCCAAATTATGCAAAAATTACAAATAAACAGATGCCCACAGTGTTTCATGAAATGTGTGAAATGAATATGACACATCTTAGAAAACGTTTACATTTTGTGCTGAAAATAAACATCTCGCCATCAGATGCAAATTAACAGCTATTTTAGCCCTAAATATCCCTAGTGGGACAAAACACATATTTGGAGTTTTTCTGTTATGTGAAATGCTATTTTGAAGATGATTGCAGGGGTATTACAAAAAAAAAGAAAAAAGAAACAACAACTGTATATATTTTAGCAGCTTAATTTCGTCGGTTTTTAACAGTAGTTGTTAAGAATAAGTTTGGTAACTTGTAACAACATTATTTTTACATATTCATTTAATAAATCTGCTTTGCTGAGCTTTCACCAGCAGTAGTCATAATAATAATAATTAATTTCTTAAATTTACTGAAACAGAATATTCCTTTTCAGTATAATACATCCTGTCAGAAACAGAATTCTTTTTATTTGCTAAGGATAATCATATGAAGAGTCATAAAATTTGTATTTACTTATTTGCTGAAAGACACGCATTATCATTATCCGGAGAAATATCATATAAATTTATATCTTCAAGTGCTTTCAATCACCTCTCAGAGGACTAAATATATTTGCAAGCATAGTGCAGTAAATACACAGCAAGTATAAAAGATGGTGTCATAGTAATGTTTTAAACTTTTTCACATCCTGCATATAAAAAACGCAAGGCACAGTTAAAGCATCAGACTTCCCAGATCCCCAGAGCTGCAGTTGTGTTATCATCATTTCACAGTTCAGTAAACTGAGACAAGAAAATTTTTAAGGGCTTTGCCCATAACTGCAAAACAGCCACACCAACGCTGAGAATAAAATCTGTCTTTCAGGCACACAGCTCCCTTTTTCTTTCTATGATTTAATAATAATATTTTAAGGAGGATATCATCTGACAGACTCTTAACCTCACAATGTTCGATAAAAAAAAAAAGAAAAAAGATCCTATTAGTAATTATGCAGTTACGTAGCAATTCAGGCTTGGCTGCGTGAGTCAGGTTAAATGGGATGTGTAACAATATCCCTGCTTTTAGTTSTGTGAAGAGGATGTTTTATTATCAGCTGAGATAAAATCTGGCCTCAGCTTCTCATTGACCTGAATTCACCTGATATGACAGTAAATCCTAATCCCCTCGGCAGAGCTCAGTGGCTTTTCTCCACTTCTTTTTTTTTCTGGATAAGCGCAGACAAGCCCAGCCATGGCTCCCTTGCTCTGCCGTGGCCCACGGCTGCCTGTTTTGCACCTCCACGGCCATGGACCCACAACACGGCAGCGGGCTAAACCCTGGTGAGACTTGCCTGTGTCCACGTCCCGAGCATCGGGCACGAATTCCTGGCTGCAAATTTGCTCTTCGGCAGAAATGCCCCCACAGCCCAAGGAGCATCATCACCCCGACCGGTAGGAACATRCTAGGGGGAAAAAGGCACTTTTTTGATTTGGGAACACCCCGCACCTTGTACAGATCTGATACGGGGATGGCTGCGTCCCCATTTATAAACACTGCGGGAATTTCATCTGAAGAGAGCCAGCACGAACAGGTTTTCGTTTAACAGCAAAGGATTTGTTTGGCTTCCTCTGTTGAAAACTTTGCTTTAACAGAGGGGTTGGGTGGAGGGAACCAGATGGTCCCATGAATATTGTAGTGATGGACAAGTCTCGTGGGGGGACTGTGAAGCCGACTGAGTGTAAACAGCCACCCACACCGTGCTGGCAGCGCTCGCTGAAGTGTTTGGTGTGTGTTGCCTCGCCGGTGCTGCGTCAAAGAGCTCGTGGATTCACGCATCCACCTTTGGCTTTAATGTGCAGAATCCCCTCAATCTCAGCAGCCAGATTCACCCGATATCCACCCCCAGATCTCTGAAAATGGAAAGCCGCTTTTCGCATGGGCAATCCGTTTCTCAGTGGCAGAGCCATTAGCTGTAGATGAAGTCTCTCTGCTTGTACTTAATCAACAAGGCAAGTGCAACGAGACTACCCTTTCATTTGATTTCCATTTACAAGGTCAAGGAGATTCGCGGGGAAGGCACTAATAAGCCTACAAGGAAAAGCAGATAAGAAGTTTCAGGAAGAAAGGGAAAAAAGGCCACTCAGCCCTCAGTTCATCCTCTGCTGAGACCGTCCCCTGTTCTGGGACACGCTGGCCATTGCTAGAGCACAAGACAGTCCGGACTACCACTGSTTTATTCCTCTCTTTAAATTACTTACGGATCCCGTGCCTTGCCTCATCCATCTCCCAAATCATCCAGACATGACTCACAAAATTTTGTTTGTGTCCATAAAGTGCATCCATGTATAACAGATGCTCCACTGGTAAGAGTGTTTGGATTTTGTTTTTATTACGGTTTGAATTGCAAGATATATAAGGTCCTAATCCTTTTCTGTTGTCCAAATGCTTTCCCCCTTCAAAAGCCTCCTCTTTTTCTGTAGGGCTGTACTGGTAGTGGCCTGGGCTTTGAAGGCAGRTAGGAGCTTTCACGTTCCTGTGGTTACTGGCTCCATGCAGATCTGTTGGCAGAGGTGAGACAACCCTGCACCTGGACCCAGGCAGCCTCCTCACCTTCCTGACAGCCCCAAGGACTCTGGGACTAATTCTTCCCATTGGGCTGGGGCTTTTTCTGCTCGAATTTTCCATTTATTCCCTGAGTCCTTGTCCTGACTTGAAAGGGATTATTTTCAGATGAGCCTCATTTTTAAGAACTTTAATCCCATTAACTGTCAATGAAAGAAATTCATGCTTGTGATGGAGATTTAGGTAAACCCTGAATTTTTTGTTTTCTTTCTGAAACCCTTACTTCTAAATGTATTGAAATAGTAAAAAGACAGTGTAGCACACACAAAGCCATGTACTGTATCTGCCTTTCTTTATTCCTAGAGGTTCAGCTTTTAAGTCCACAATTCCTGTCTAACATGGAGCACACAACTTCAATAAAGGCTAATAAATTTCTTAATGTAAAAATGCTGTATATGTTACCTCTTTTCTAGTGGGAATAAGCCCAGTCAGTGGTCACATATTTTCCTTATAACTTCAACATTGGATGAGTCATAACCCAAAATTTATTCTTAGAATTTCTGCTCTTTGGTTTTCCACAGATTTTATGGGAGGCTATTGCAGACTTTCCCACAGGCATTCATTATACTCCATTACTTGTGGAATAGTCTGCAAATAATGCCATATTCAGAGTTGCCCTTAACATTTCACCTAACCACTGCATGTGTTAATTGGGAAGCTGAGCCCTCCCAGCACAGTCTAGGTCTGTGTGGTTTGAAGCCAAGGTTTGAAGTCAAGTTTCTGGTACAGACCATTGTAATGTTGTTCCGTAGAATATTTGGTGGACAGAAGTAACACAGCAAAAGAAATACCATTTAGTGATCACTTTTCTTGGTCTAATTCTCCTTAAAATTTTAGTTTCCGTGATACAAGCTGGATCTCTTTCAAAGGTAACAACCATCACTGTGTTCTCCAGAAGACTGTCTCTCCTGCATGGAGACTTTCTGAGTATCTATTCCACTCCTCCCTGGGTCCCTGCCACCTTATTGTTAACCCAGGACACATCAATCTGCAAAGCCTGATGTTGTTCTGCACCTTGGGTCCCAAGATCTGTCAGCTGACAGAGTGTTTTATAGCAGCTGCCCCAAAAGGCTTAATAATATTGGCCAGAACATGCAGTATTCCCAAAGAGACCTCTCCATCATAATGAAGTGTCCTGCTGATTTTGTTTCAGCCCTGAAGTAAACATTTCTATAACCAGGATCCTTCCTCTCAGAAACTGGCCAAGCGGACAGTCTCTGGTCATCCCTGGGGTTTCCTTTACTGCAGATTTCCAATGCTTTAAATTTCTAAGGGACAATGCATCCATTGGTTTATCACATATGATAACCAATTAATGCCACATCCTCTGAGTTTGTGACATTAACAGTTCTGCTGTCTGTTGTTCACTGTTTGATGGATGCTGTGTTGCAGATATATAATCTTCCCTTCTATCACAAGTTTGGGCTCCTCAGTCAGAATCTGCAGGGGTTTGCCCACAGCAGCAGCTCCACTCCACTTCTTGATGCCCGGTTTCAAACACTGCCACATCCCATGCTAAGCCCACTCTTCCCCTGGCCAGAGCTGGCTGCCCTGCCGCCAGCCAGGGTACTCGGCTGTAATAAATCACCAGCTAGAAGACAGTAACAACCTCCTCCACCTCCTCCTGACCTGGGACATTTTCTGTTATTAAGAGGATTTGGATGAACATCTGCCATCCAGGGATTTTCTCCAGGAAAAAAAATAGAAATTAACTCTGGCAGATACTTTTTCTTCCTCATCGGGGTCTGGCAGTGTGGGCTGAGCTGTGCCGTGAGCCGCTCGCACGGTGCTGGCAGGGCTCACTGTCAGATTGGTGGCTGCGATGCACCGGTGAGTAGATACAGGGTGCATCATCACTTCTGTCTGCTGGCTGCGATCAGAGCTGCTCCATTAAATGTAGCTCAGGAGCCAGGGTAAAAACCTTACAGCACTACATAAAGATTATTCCTTCAGAAAGATTTTTGACTGAACCAGCTTTTTGCCTCAGCTCTCCCTTGTAATTTGCACTTCAGCGAACAAGTTGGAGACCAAAGTTAATAGAGAAAGAGATCCCAGATTCCCAGCTGTGTATGTATCTTCTCTGACTGCTGCAGATCAGTATCTGAAACCTTTATGCACCTTCAGATCACCTCACCAGGACAGCTTGGGTGAGGAGGGTAGGGCAGGGAGTGTGGGTGTTGATTGCACAGAGCCACATGCTTATGGTGGAGGTACAATTGTGCTGGCAAAATCCTGTGCCATGGTTCTGGTACAAAGGCTGTTAAAAGGCAAGAACAGAGTTTTTGCCGTTGACACACAAAATCCTGATTGCCCATTAGACATCGTGTGGATAGAAAAGAAAGCAGAACCGTTCACAGAGAGGTGACCCCACTGCCCTGCTATGGAACGGGGGAGATTTCAGAAGTCCAAACTTTTCCACTTCTGATCAATGTGAGACAAGCACCCTTCAAATGCTGCAGTGGCTCTCTGCTGCATAGCTTTTAATTTAGTAATGCATTTCAAATCAAGTGCAGGCATTTACAATTAAAAGAAAGACAGAATCAGCTGCCAAATAACTCTCTGCATTAGTCCTTAGCCAGCTTTGCTGGATGGCATAGAACAGCCTTTAGCCATCAGACTGATCATCTCGTTTAAACACTAATAAATTGCAAAAAAATTCATTGTCACCTTGTTTCCCAAGTGATGTGTTTGACAGAACAGGTCCTGGGGAAGATGTTGGCTCTCAAGAGAAGTCAACACTTGGTTCAAGGTGAGGATTGACCCTCCAAAGGGATGTTCTTCAACCACGCCTGAAAAATGTTTCTTTTAGCTGCATTTCTTCAGTCAGCAAATAGGAATGTTTCCTATTAAGGCAGTGTATTTACTTGCTTAGCATCCGTTGCCTTCACTGGGGGCCAGGGATGCAGGGAACACTGCTGCTTTTCTTGAGTTACGGTGTTTCTTTCAACCCCTGCTCAGCTGGGTCTTGAGCCTGACATGCCCCCAGTCTCCAAGCATCTCCAAGCATCATTTTTTCCTTCAAAAGCCCCCTGCACTGCAAGTTCTGCTTTTCAGCAAGCAGATATTCCTCCATCCTGACAGAGTTCGGCTCCTCTGGATCATATCTAGCCATGATCAGGCCCCATCAGAATCTCCACAGCAGGACTGTGCAGCCTACAGGCATAGAGTATAATCCTGCCTATGGTGTCTGAGATGATATAGGATGTGTTCTGGGAATAACCTCTTGCACCTCTGCGCTCCCCAGGAAACAGAGCTGTTGCCACCACTTTCTTCTGAAATGTGGTGATGGTGACGCTTGCTCCTACTCTGTGGACCACTAGCTTGCAGTAGACAGCTCTGAGACATATGCGGCTTAGTAGCCAAGGAGCTGCCAATGCAGTAATAGTGTGCTTGGATGCGCTGACCCAAACCCTTCCATGTCAGCAGCTGGCAGAGCCATCAGAACATGCTGTAAAGTCACCTGGTCACCAAGTGTTTTGGTCCTGCAGTGCTAAGGCAGAGGCAGCCACAGCCACACACTGCAAGCAGACAAAGCATGAAGGGCTTTGTCTTTTGCACTGTGAAACTCAGAAAAACTTCAGTAGCATAGATCCACCTGCTGATAGTCAGTCTCCTTGTGGTCTTGCCTCATCTGGGCTTTTTCAGAGGTGCCTTGGAGACATATGCTCCTGCCTGATCCCCTCCATCCTTACATCTTTGCTGGCTCAAAGGAATGAACAGAGATTTGTTCACAGACAAGCCTAAAACAAAAATCTGAAGCCCAACGGCCAATACAGCCTTCAAAGACCTGGTCCATGTGCTGCCAGCTGCTGGACTGATCAATTCCCAGATGTTATTCCTTAACAGCAGTGCAAATCATTTCACTCTAGCTGATCAATGTTTCCAACCCTCCAGCACTGATTGCTATTAGATTTTAAATGCTTAATATCTGATCCTGCTGTCCTTTCATATCATAACTCCTTCAGGCCTCAACAGGAATTTTGCCAGCAAAAGGACCATAGCTTGTGGTTATTCCTGGGAATATTCTTGCTCACTGAAGTCTCTACATCTGGAAAGGAGATGAAATAAGTGAAAAAAAAAATTCCTGGACCTGTGAGCATTGTTAATTAGTGCTATTTACACTGGTACCCAGATAAAGGAAAAGGCAATATAATAGGTGGCCCTTCTGGCAGCAGTGTCAGTAGAAGACACTGCCGTGTTTTCTAGGCCAGAGTTGCAAGCACCTGGTGAGCTGGGTACAGGAGCCTATTTGGAGAAGAAAACCATTCTCTCCTATTCAGCCTGGCACTAAATGTAGTCACTGAAACTGTCTTTTGAGGACCCCATTGTAGAAGATCTAATGAAGTCAGGCTAAAAAGAAGAACCCATTTTTCTTAACAATGTCAAAGTGATAACTCTCTAGAGCAAACTGTGAAGACAAGCAGTAGGTTCTCCCTTCTCCTGAAATTTTCAGATCAAGACTGCACTCTTTTCTGTAAGTTATCCTTTACTTAGATGCCAGATCTTGGCCCAGTAACGGAGGAAGTAGCTGTGCTACACAGGGTGAGTTTCGGTAACAGAATGGTCTTTTCAGATAAAGCTAGGAAAAGCAGGCAGTGAAAGAGATGATATACTGCAAAGGAAGCATGGGTAGGATAGGTAACCAGCAAAGAGATTTAGCCATGCTTTAGCAGTTTCTCTGCTCTCACAGCTTTCTGAGTATAAACAGCAGCCAGAGAGAGCCTCCTCCCTACACCCCCTCAGTCCCATTGCACTCAGGAGGGTTAGCGGAGTTAAGACATCAGACTTCTGTTGTATCGTTGGTGGCACACAGCTGGGACACGTGTATCCTAAGCTGCTTATGCCTGGCCATTGCTTACGTGCAGGGGATATGTGAACAGGGAGGTTGGGAGAGAAAGATGTGGGTCTGGTCAAATGAGGGTATGACTATATTGCATGAAGCAATGCAGTAGGGAGTGATGCAAGCTCATGGGCAGAAGATGGGGAAGTTAGGTTTCACCAATGAATAGAGTCTTTGGCACCTGAGATGATAGCTAATTTTGGGGGGGATGGGGGTATCTCTCCTTTATTGCGTAGTATACCGGGTTGACATCAGTTGCCATACGGGCGCTTTAAAATCTGCTTCTACATGGCATACTATTTCTACCCAGTTACCAAACTCACTGTCTCTCTGTCTCTATTCTAGGCTTGATAGTCTACTTAGGAATGATGGTGGGGGCTGTCATGCTGGGTGGCCTCGCTGATAAACTGGGAAGAAAGAAATGCCTCATCATATCACTTGCAATCAATGCTGCCTTCGCGTTCCTCTCCTCCTTCGTCCAGGGATACGGATTTTTCCTCTTCTGCCGCCTTATCTCGGGCCTCGGGTGGGTAACTGCTGAATCCGTCCCATGTCATGGAGAAGTTCTGTCACAGCTTGGCAGTTTGGGTGTGCGGGGTGGGAGAAGGAAGGCTGCTCTGGAGATGCATCTCTGGTACTGAGCCAGGACAGCACTCCTGTTTAGCACGTGTGGTTTCATTACCTCACTCTTGACCCTTAAAGTGTTAGCAGTAAGAAAGTTTGGTCATTGACATTCTTCTGGTACTGCCCAAATTGTGCAGAAAGGTGAGTGAGACTGATAAATGCCCACCTCATTTTACAGTCCTCACTGCCAGGGCCTCCAATGAGACCCTCAGCAGTTCCCATCGCCTGCCTGTATTTTGCCTCCCTAAAATGAGTGGTCACAAAATAACAACAGAGAAGATGTCTAGGTGAAAAGCAGGGCATTACACTGGCTTTATATAAACTGTACAGGAAATTGAGCTTTCAGAGCATGAGAAGGATCTTGTTTATCTTTGATGTCTAAGACCAGTCCAACCAAAGAGAGATTTGCATTTTTCCTACAAGTATCACTTTTGTGCAGCACGTCTGTGTGACCTTCCCTCTTTATATGTGCAATTCTAACTACGAAGACATTGAAGAAGACTCTTATTCTTCCCATGTGCTGTTTTTTCTCCTCAGTATTGGGGGATCCCTCCCCATCGTGTTTGCCTATTTCTCTGAATTCCTATCTCGTGAGAAGAGGGGGGAACACCTGAGCTGGCTTTGCATGTTCTGGATGATCGGTGGCATTTTTGCTTCAGCAATGGCTTGGAGCATCATCCCGCATTACGGTAACTGTTTTGTGCTATTGACTTTCGACAACACCACATTCCTGCATCACTACACTACCCCAAAAGCCCGCACAGGTATCATTAGTCAGTCCTTACACATCCCAGCATAAAAACAACACTGAAAATAATAGACACCTGAAGTGCACACAAAAGGTCTGATAAATCGACTGCATGATTGATTGACTCATACTAAGGCTGTAAATAGGACTGATGAAGGCTGCTTTGCATCAAAAGCTTCAAATACACCCCTTGAATTATACTGCCAGAGGCTGAGCTCTTAATCTAAATGTCAGGGAAAACTGGACTGAGATTATATTGCAAAAATTGATCCAGTTATCAAAAATAAGTAACTTTAATCAGGGAATTACTGGGTGCTATGAATGATAGCAGTGAGGACAGCACATGCTCTTTTCCTTAGTCAAGTGTCAACACTCTTGGGGCTGTGTATCTGGCAACACATCTCCCCAGCATGCGATGGGCTGGAGTCACATCTGATTTCACCTAATTGGGTTGAGGAGTGGAATGGATTCCCTGCCCAGAGCTGGAAGTGGGAGAGAAAAAGTAGGTGGGTGGACTCTGAAACATATTCGTGGTGTGAGGAGCAAAAATCTGCATGTCACATGGTATTCCTCATAACTCGTGTATATCTTAGGAAAACATCAGAAGCAAATATCTACTTGAAAAGATTAATTCCCTCAGTATTCAGTGACACCAGCTGTCATGGTTTAACCGCAGCCTGCAACCAAGCCCCATACAGCTGCTCGCTCACTCCCCCCCGGTGGGATGGGGGAGAGAATCAGAAGAGTAAAAGTGAGAAAACTTGTGGGTTGAGATAAAGACATTATCTCAACTTTTTTTTTGCTTTAATAAGTAAAGCAAAAGCCGCACATGCAACCAAAGCAAAACAAGGAATTCGTTCRCTATTTCCCATCGGCAGGCAGGTGTTCAGCCATCTCCAGGAAAGCAGGGCTCCATCACGCGTAACGGTTACTTGGGAAGACAAACGCCATCACTCCGAACGTCCCACCCTTCCTCCTTCTTCCCCCAGCTTTATATGCTGAGCATGACGTCATATGGTATGGAATACCCCTTTGGTCATTGGGGTCAGCTGTCCCAGCCGTGTCCCCTCCCAGCTTCTTGTGCACCCCCAGCCTCCTCGCTGGTGGGGTGGGGTGAGAAGCAGAAAAGGCCTTGGCTCTGTGTAAGCACTGCTCAGCAACAACTAAAACATCTCTGTATTCTCAACACTGTTTCCAGCACAAATCCAAAACATAGCCCTGTACTAGCTACTGTGAAGAAAATTAACTCTATCCCAGCCAAAACCAGCACAGCAGCTGTTTGCAAAATCCTGTTTGAGGAAAGTAGGACAGGCCACAAAGACCATGAAGAAAAACACTAACATTTACCTATCAATTCATTTTTACCATGTTTAAAGTACACTCAGTATAAAGAAATGTTCATAGTTTTGATTGATATGACAGAGACTGTTGGAACAAATAGGCAAACTTACTGCATAGTGGTGTCACGTTGAAATAATTCTATTAACTGCAACTACATTTGCTTTAAAAAGCCCTTATGTATTTACATTACGTTTATTTTTCAGATGACTTTTTGATGTTGTGTTTTTATAGTTTCTCTTTTTGATTTCCCATGTTCCCCTACTATTTTGGAACTTCGGGAAATGAGTAGAACACCATGACTGACTCAGATGAGACCTCTGCAAAAGCCATTGCTTGATGATTTCCTTATTATGTGAATAAAAATGTTCATAGAAAAAAATTGACTTAAATATTCCTTCTGAGATTTGAGCCTAGGGAAAGTAAATGGAGCGATGTAAGAACGATGCTGTGCTTTCTAGTCCTTAGCAGGGGAATACCTGACCTGGTCAGACATCAGGAAAAAAGCAGGAGAGGGGGAATCTCAAACACAGGATTAGGATCTTGATTCTTCTAAGTTTGAATCCCAGCTCAGATTTTGTAGRTCTGGAAAAAAATAAACTTGCTTTCCTAGCTCGCTTCCATAAAAAGTGAAATACATGTGTGAGGTACGAGATGGAAAGGAGCCATCTCTAATGTGCCTCTCAGATCAGAGACGATTTAGCCTTTTCAAACTTTTTGTAACATCACTGAGCAGCAATAAATTATGGCCCTGATTCCTCTACCCTTTCCTAGCCTTACTTGCCTACAGCTGCATGGAGCTATTCTTATCACTAGATGATTTCTAAACACAATGATAAAAGAAGGTTTTTAAAAGGCAAAGTCTGAGCAAATATGTTCCATTTTCTGTAATGAACATGAATTCACTTGCTGTTATCTACTGAGTATGCTATTAAGTCTCTGAGAGCCGTCATTATCAAGAATAGCAAACTTTCAACCTGCCCCCATGTCATACAGAGCTGTAAAGTCCAGAGCTGCTTTAGGAGAGAAAAACTCAGAATGCCTGGTCAGTATTTTTACTTTTTGGCTCTTGCTGTTTCCAGGCTGGGGGTTCAGTATGGGAACCAAGTACCACTTCCACAGCTGGAGAGTCTTTGTACTTGTCTGCTCTCTGCCCTGTATCGCCTCCCTGGTGGCACTGAAATTCATGCCTGAAAGCCCGCGTTTTTTGCTGGAGGTAAGATGATTCATCTGAACGTTGCAGTCTGATATTAGCAGAGGATAGCTGGTCCCTAATGTGTCACCGTCTGTCTTTCTTTGTCCCATCAAACACGCATAGCACAAACTCAGGGGCAAAACCACTCCTACATGTCTATACTAACTCCACAGATTGCTTAAACCCCAAAGACTATGGGGTCAATCAACGATGGTTAGTGTTTCACTGCCAAACGTGGTACAGAAAGAAGGTGGTGAGTGCTGGGAATTTTATAAGTCCAACAAAGGCATTTTGAAAACATCTCACAGAGTTTGGGCATGTAACTACTGAATCCTGGTGGAAGAGCAAAGGACAGAGTACATTTTACTGAGTAAAATACATAAACCTCAGAAATCTTAAGCAAGTATTCTTTATTCCCATTTCACAGATGTGAAATGTGGCAATACCTAGCTCAAGTTAACCCTGCAAGTCTTTAGCAGAGGTGGGATTAGAGCCCAGGTCTCCTCACCCATCTCCTCTTCTTTCATCTGGTTTTAAAGCTCTGTTCCTGACTTCACTCCTGCCTCAGACAGTTTTAGGGTAACTCCTTTCTTCAGCACAGAGATGCTTCACTCTATGAATACAAACCGTGCTTTCAGCTCTTTACGTTTAACGCAGCCAGTGTTGTATGTGTGCTTCTCTGCTATATTGGTTTTGCTATGCTTTSGTAAATTACAGAGCTGGGAACTTCAACATTTGTTTTCCTTTTCTTTGGTGTTTTCAGATAGGTAAACATGATGAAGCCTGGATGATCCTCAAGCAAGTTCATGACACCAACATGCGGGCCAAGGGCGAGCCAGAGAGGGTGTTTACGGTGAGTTTAACAAAGCCATCAGCATGTAAAAAGAAAAGCTGGACATACCTTCCTTGGTGCAGCACAGCACCAGTTTATTCCTCCTTGACACTCCTTCAGGTGACCTCCCCCAGCAATCAGAAAAAGGACTCTCAGATACATTTTGTGCATTTAATGTTAGATGCCAGACTGTTTTTTCAAGAATTACTCAATCCTGTGAATTGCAGTGAGTACCCTTCATTCCTGGTGTTACTCTACAGCATATAGACCAGTGATTTTCCAATTACACACACACTTAATTGGTCTGCTGTAAGAGACTGAAACCAAAGAAGAGAGATATTAGTCATGTGGGAGATCCGAGTCACTCCTTTCTCCATTCTGGCTTCTAATCAAACTCTGATTAAACTTCATGTACCTTCTAATGAGCTTCCCAAACTCCACCTGCTTCATACCCAATCTTTAATCTCTCCAAGGGAAAGTGGGATGAGTGGCTATTACTCATTAGTCTGCTGCTTGTTGTGAAAAAGGTCATGCCAGTGGACTTCGTTAATAGTAAAATCAGGTAAAAGGTATATGCTGGGGTTAGTTGCAAATTACTGTAATTCAGTTGTAAACTCCCAGTGAGCCAGCCAGGGAATAGCTCTTGACTTACGCTCTTAAAGAYGAGAGGACACGTGCTCTTAAAGGATGGAGAAAAGGAGATACAGTTGTGTGTAAAACGTCTTTTTGAACAAGAAGGAGAGCAAGGCTCCATGTTCAGAAGGGTTATTGCAAAACAGGGCCCCTGAGGAATGATCCTTCAAGAAAATTAAAGATTAATGTCAGTGCATGACAATTGTGTGCAGGTTCAGGTAGGAACTTAATGAGCATGTGTTATTTTTAGGCCACCAACCATTTGACTAATGTGAACCTTAATAGCAAAGGCGAGAGACCGTCTCTCTCTAAATCCCTACCTGGCTTTGCTGCAACGCTGAGCTGGGCTGGCCAGTCCTGCTGCCTGGCAGGGGAAAAGAGGACAGAAACTCGAAAAAAAAAAAAAAATCAAAGTAGGGCACTATGAGAGTCTGAGCTGAGTAGGAGAATGAAGGAGCAGCTGTACAGCATCCATTAGTGCTCATTACTCCATCCAACAGTGTCATGACTGCTACAGCACGAGCTGATCTCAGCATCACACCTCGAGGTATGGCGCGCCGGCTGAATCACGATTTACTGACATCCGTTGGCATGGGCAGACGATCAGTGTGGCTGGTGTAGCACAAACTGTCAGATTTTTGTTTTTCTGATAGGCCAGAAGTTGTCAGTTTGTGGTGAGTCAGCTGGTACCAGGACAGTTCCCAGATCTGACATTTAAAAGGTGCCAGCAAGAGGAACACGGAGACTCCACAGCCGAGCCAAGGCGCTCATTCATACTCAGAAATTTATTCAGTAAATTTTCACCTCCTTCTCATGCTTACAAACAGATCATGGTTTCCTTGAATAGGTCCTTTATTTAAAGTTACTGAGCAAATATTTTCTGGGACCCATTTTTAAGGTTTCTTGAGCAGGCCAGTTCAGGTGTTCGGTGTTGAAAATTCAGACTGTTTTGGTGGAGYGAATTGATTGCACGGTGTGGGCTCACTTGATGACAGGATGCATTTTCAGATGCAAAGATTCCCATCTACCCCTTCATTTGTCATAGAAGTTCTGCCAGTGGTACTTAAAAGGTGCTGAATGAGAAATATTCCAGCCAGTTGTCTTTGAAGAAACAGATCCTGAGGGCACGGTTTGATGCGGATACAAGTGGCTGATCATGGAGATACTTTTTACTATAATTGCCTAGTCCTAATTTCTAGTGGGAATCTAAGGGATAGAGAAATAAGGTAGTGCACAGGCACATTAGCCAATAAATGAAAGATTGAAGTGGATGTGATGCACTTAAAATATTTCAGGGAAGGAGCGAGAGAGAGAGAAAGGATAGAGGGGTGGAGGAAAGGAAGGAAGGAGGCCAGGCTTCTTTCTGTAATAAAATATCTTGCTGTAATTAAATCAGTTAGCTCAATTGTTAGTGATAACATTCAAGGAAAAGACAGTAAGGGATACCAGGTGGAAACATTGTCCAGAAGACAGTGGAATTTAAAATCCACCCAAGATCAATTCTGGAAACTTCAGTCCAATATTTTTTTACTCCTTTTTTTTTTTTTCTTTTCCAGGTTTCCTATATCAAAACTCCAAAGCAAGTAGATGAATTTATTGAAATCCAGAGCTCAACAGGGACGTGGTACCAGCGGTGGCTGGTCAGAATCACAACCATTTTCAAACAGGTAAAGAGAAGAATAAACATCCCGCAGGGGCTTTTGAGCTTTGGGCTGTGGTGCTTCATTGCTTCAGGCCATCGTGTCTTGAAACCCTGACTCTCACTCAAAAAAATCTGCTGGTGTTTGCAAAGGGCTGTAATCTGATTGCACTTTCTATGCAGATGTGTGCATCTGCAAACTGCCAGGCTCCAAAATGCCCCTGTGAGCATCATGGTAGTCCACCCGCGCTGATGGCAGAGCTTCCAGGATGAGCCACAGCCCCAAGCACTTGACTCTCCTTCTGGGCAGATAAATATTGATTCCCTCTTCCCAGAGCCTAAGTGAATTTACCACCCACAGTGGATTCAGAAGAGTGTTTGCTCCTTGTCCCTGCTGAGGCTGAGTTTCTAACAATGTTATATTGTCTCTTCAGCTAATTTAACCTTTCACACATGCTATGCTGCTTACCTATGCCCATGCAGAACTTTGTGGAAAATCTTGCTAGATCTTCTAGTCTAGGAGGATAAACTTAAAGTAAAGGACAGTGTTTCTTAATTAATAGCAATGCAGGTGCTATACTATTACTGTATTTATGTGGCAATTAAAAGCATGAGGAGTTACGTCCCCTCGTGTTCCTGGCAGTATTTTCTGCAGCAGGTCAAGAAGAGCAGATCTTGGTCTCCCTCCTGCTCTGCTTGGCTTCATCCCTACCTGAGTTCATCTTAGCCCTCCTAAAGTGCCAGCTGTGTTTGGGTTTTTGCTCTTCAGTGAGCTTTGGAGCTCAGTTTGAAAGCACCTCCAAGACCATACATATATTTGAAAAGACAAAATTGTTAGAGGGTCTGAGAACAGGCTCATATCCACATTTACTGATATAACCTGAGAGAGACAGGCACTGTCCCAGCCCAGCCCTAGTCATGCACTCCAGTTCATTACAGAGAGTTCAGATCAAGTACCCTGGCACATAGCTGAATAAGTGATCTTTTTGTAAGCCATTTATCTCGATAAATGTAATTTTGAACAAACACTGAATATAAGCCACACATCTGACCTTCCCCCAATGAGCCTTTTTTACTGACATTAAATTTATGATGCACTCACAAATTAATCTGTCAAGTGTTTGCTAGGGTTTCCTTGCAGCTAATTCCTTCTTGTGGATTTGTAGGTCTGGGACAATGTGCTATATTGTTTAACAGCCCAGTACAGGATGAACACACTGATGCTGGCTGTGGTTTGGTTTACAATGGCCTTAAGGTACGGTACTTCTTTAACTTTTTCAGGAAACTAGAGGGCCCTCAGAGTTTGAATAATTATTTACACATTTAAATAAACTATTACAAAATTAATCCTGGTCTTATTTTAAAGTGTCTTTGTGTACTAAGCCTTGCTCTCCTACAAACCATTGATCAATCTGATTGCTTATATGAGAGTACAAGGTGCTTTGAACAATCAGGACCTAAGAACTGGTCAGTAGGGCAGCAGTATATCGACCTTCTCACCGCTAGATCTTTCATTTGACCTTGTCCACACAAAAAACCCTACAACCCTACCTGATTCTCAGCTGTTCCTTAGTCTAGATAAAAACTATTCAGGTGAGCCTAAATCTAAACTACAGGTAAATTTTGTCTAACTCTCGCTTAAACCTCACACTTGCAGAAATCTGCCTTCTGGGAGAGTTTCCAAAATTTCTTGCTACTCTGCTGGTCTCTTGGGCAGCAAGGAGAGCACATTGCTGTATTTCCCAACCAAGGAGTCAATGTCACTAAAACTTAAATGAATTGTCCTGCTTTAAGTGAACAAAAATGGATCAACATGCTTCTGAGAGCAGCTGGGTGTTTAGAGTAGGGAGACACTTTGCTCGGTCCTGTGTCAGAGCTGAGCAAGAATTTGTAGCAGAAATGCATTTGCATTAGGAATTGAAGTTTACAAGTTATGAAGTAGATCATTGGAAAAGCGCTGTGATATTTGCAGTGCCAGGATCTTGCATCCCTAATGTATTTCTCCCATCCTGCTATAGTTACTATGGCCTTATTGTCTGGTTCCCTGATATGATCCGGTATCTCCAAGAAGAGGCATATGAATCCCGAGTGAAGATCTTTGATGAGGAAGAAGTGTCACACTTCACCTTTAATTTCACCCTGGAAAACCAGATCCATAGAAATGGGGAATACAGAAATGATAAGTAAGTGAACAGAACTTGGTTCGATGCATGTGAACTGAAATACATTTCTAGAAAGCTCTTTTTTTTTTTTTTCTTTTTCCACCAACTTGAAAAATCTCTGTTGTTCTTTTGGACACTCAGTCTATATCTCTTAAATCCCAAAGGCGGTTTTCCACAAATCAAATATCCTTTTTCTCCTGCTTTTCACACACACTGCCTCAGCCATTCACATCTCCAGACCCAAGGGGATGCATGTGAGAAGCCCTTCTTCCAGCAGCCCCTTGCTGGGAGCAGGGCGGCGGATGCCCACCTGGCTGTGCTGGGCAGCTCTGGATGCAGAGATGACTTCTCTTTCCTTAGCACACACTGACATCTACAGGTATTGGGCAGCAGAGACCATCACTTGTAATGAAACTGCTCTGCTGCTGCATTTCCCAAATAAAAAGCTATTGTCCCTTGAAGTCCCTGATATGACTTACTCTGGTCTCCATCCTGCAACCCATTAGTGCGAGCTGTGTCATGGCCAATTGTGCTGCTGTGCTTCTGCCACACCGGCCAGCGTCTCCCCACAGAATGAGTGTGTCACCTTCTCTTTTAGTGCTTTGAAGTCAGTGAAGTTACTCTAGCAGAACGTCATTGCTTTCCTTCCTTTTTTCTCCTATTTGGGCTGGGCCTGGTGGTTTTTCTTCTGCATCCAGCCTGGACCCCATTCACGCTATGTTCCACAGCAATATAAATCACAGTGATTTGTAGCAGGCCATTATTACTTTTCTAAATCCCAGTAAAATGGGTGGAAAAATACCCCTACGTAAATTCTGTGGAGATCCCGTTGCCCAGATAGACTAGACAGGGTGTTGCTCCAGCTGCATTGCACTATGTGGGGCGGTCCCACTGAACGTTCAACGTTACACAACACACTCATTGTTTTAATCTTCACGGGTGAAACAATACCTTATTGCCCAGCCGGGTTGTTCCTCTCCCCTCAGAAACTATTTCTCCATTTCCTTGTCTGATAGACATTGGTGGGGGACCCCAGTATGTGTCCCCATGTCCTTCCGGAGACCTGCCCTGTAGTAAGGAGCTGTGCTTGATGGTGCAAACCTAGCCCCATAATTCCTATTCCCCTGCCTATTGAGTAGCCAAACAAAGTCTGGTGAAAAGTGGATGGTGGTCAAATTTAGGSATTGGGGATCTTTATCTTATGCCCAGAGGAGATGGTCAGTTTTCACTAACTTCATTGAGAACTGAGGATGCTCAGCACCTTGCAGGATGAAGACATAAAACTGTGATGTACATCACTATTCTCCCGCCTTGGTCCTCTCCAATTCAATAACTCAAAACCTGATCAAACTACATTCCAGTAATACCCAGAGCATATCTCGATATGATTTATAGCTGCATTTTCCCTCCAGCCCTTGGCTGTGAGTTAAAACTCCATTGAACACCAGGCCATTGCTATATGACTTTTAAAGATGGATGTTAAGAAAGCAAACTGCAGGAAAAGGGCTTCTAACAGCCTTTGGGAGTAAATACATCACAGGCTATTACTGAGCAAATGCAGAATAGCTTAAGTTTTGCTGTAACCTATGAGACCTTCTACACTGAGCAAAAGACTTGAATAGTCTTCTTGTGGTATTTTGAGCATTAATAATATCTGTTCGTAGCTTCGGTTAAGAAGCCCTGCAGTGCTCATTTAATGGTGTAAACAGCCATCATGCGCGACTGTGTTGTAAGTGCTCAATTCAATTAAGTTTCTGGGTATATGTTAGAAGGCTCTTTATTTGGTGACAGTTGTGGCCTCCTTAACTAGAGCAATAATGCTTGCTCTTAACAGCTCCTTACATCTTCCAAACATGCCTGTGCATTAACTAATACATCTTCTCAGTGTCCCTGCAAAATTTCACAGGTAAATCAATATTGTGTCATCCTTCAGGCAGGCAGGTCAGACATGTCAAGCTTCCCATCAGAGGAGAAATCAATCACCTGACACAGCTGATTATTTTTAGTGTAATCTGTTTTCATTACATGATAAGCAATAGCCCTCGAACAGAGATGGTTACAAGCAGAACTCAGATAATCTCCCCACTCTCTCTAGAAACTCTACTGCATTTTTGCTTAAAAAAATCACTTGGAGTTTAAACAACTGTCAGAAGCCTTTCACCAAATGGCTCAATGGGCTCCTGATAATGTCTGTTTGTATTTATACTGGAGCAAGGGGCAGAATAAGGAAGGCAGCAAGGTCAGCTCACAAAGAAAATGCCATGCACTGAGTGAAATTATGTCTTCTTCAGATGGACTAGTACTGAAAGTGAGAGGATTTGTGTCCATTCAGCCTTAGAAGCACACTTTCTTAGATGTGACTATTTTGAGGAATAGAAAAACTGCCAGAAATCCTAAAAGGTCCATCTCTCAAAAAAACCCCTCTTCAAATCCATCTCCTATTAAAATACAAAATATGTAAGCATGGAGTTGGAAGGACAGTTATGCATTCAAGCAACACCTTTTCTGTAACTGACCCTAGAAATTGCCATTAGTGCTCTGTCTCTTGAAACAGCCATTACATGCTATATAGTGTAGAAAATACCTTAAAGCACAGAGTGAAGTTCTGTTTCCTGCCCCACAGATTTATTGGCATGAAATTCAAGGAAGTGAGATTTGAGGATTCACTATTTGAGGAATGCTACTTTGAAGATGTGACATCCAGCGAGACCTTCTTTGAAAACTGCACCATCATCTCTACTGTCTTTTATAACACTGGTAATGGGATTCCTGCTATGGTCTCATCTCTGTAATTAGGAACTATTTTATCAGATTCTGGGAGAAAGGATGATAGGGATCTGCGTGTTTGTGTGTGTGCTGGGTAATGAGAGTGATAATGGAAAAAAGAGGGTGATGCATTTGGAAGGAGGCTTCATGTTGCTCCATCAGTGTTTTTAACCATATGGCTTCTGGTGCCATTGGCTGCTGCACGGGAAATGCAAAAGTCTGTGCTTAGACCTTGGCAGGTTAAAGTAATGGCAAAATGCCTAGCACTTTAACAGCTCAATTGAACAAATTTGGCTTAAAATATAATTTTAACCAACCTGTGGTTGATGATCGTAAGCAGTAAAATATTCATTCATTTACCCTGAAAAAGCTTTTCATTCCTACTCTACTAGAGAACAAACCATAACACCATGAAAGCAAGAGCCTTCTTTGCTCGTCCTTGTGGCATGGGGATACTGGTCCAGGTGACTCCACAAATATAAGGAGTGCACGAGCTTACACCCACCAGGTGCAAGCATGCAGCTAGAGTTTGCCACTAAAATAAAAACTCCCTGGCCTTTTCCATTTTATGAGGAGCTCCTCTCAGATCTTTGATTTGGTTTTGGTCCTGACTCCTGTTGCTGCTGTATGAAGGGATATCAGCCAAGCAGGATCAAGACTTTGCCTCTTTCCCTTGCAGATCTCTATGAACACAAATTCATCAACTGCAGGCTCATAAACAGCACGTTTCTGAAGGAGAAGGAAGGCTGTCACCTGGACTTCGAGGAGGACAATGATTTCCTGATCTACCTGGTCAGCTTTCTGGGCAGCCTGTCTGTGCTGCCGGGCAACATTATCTCTGCATTACTCATGGACAAAATAGGGAGGATAAAGATGATCGGTGAGTGGGGATGATGGGTGCACATGACGCAGGTCGAGGGTGGGAGCATGACTCTGCAAAGAGCCAGTGTTTAGGTCTTGCTGCATCTGCACACACCAACACAAGCTGAGATGGCTCAGGTGGGGATGGGTCATTCCCGTATCAAATGGAGCAGAAGGGTAAAAAGACTCCAGGGTGAGGCAAGTGATCTACTCTGTGGCAGTGGGCAAGTTACCTGCTCCCTGCCTCCTCACCCTGCTTTTCTGTGTATCTGTGACATCCTCCTTTTTTATTTTGGCTTTTATGTCAAAGCCTGTATGTTTATCCAGCTCTCAGCACATCAGGGTTGGAGCTGAAGCAGGACCTCTTGATGTTGTTGAGTTGATGCTGATGTCCATAGCATTCTGTATAAATAAATAAACACTTTGCTTGTAGCAATGAATAGTCACAAAGATTATTTGATGCAGCTGCTTGACAGCCCAGGAGTTCCCTCTTTTGGTTTTCTGATTTTCAAATGATTTTACAAACAGCTTCAGAGAACATCTGGTAGATTAACTGACCATGTCACAGCCAAGCAAGATGCCACCCTTTAGCATTATGGGAATAAGTTATCACCTTATCAGCTTTATGATTACTTTGGGAATTTCTGGTGTTGCCTCCTCCAGGGTTCAGACCTTGTTCTCCAAGTACTGTGGGAATCTTGCCTCAAGGGACAGCCAAGTGAGTTTAATAAAATCAGGGATGTGGCTCAGGGTTAAGGGATGACTTACTCTCTTGAGTAAGTCAAGAGGCTATCTCTCTCTTCTGAGAACAGAGGGAAGTTTAGTCAGCTTAGCCTCACCATCAGACAGGTTAAGGTAAGCAAGATGACCCCACCGGTGTGTCAGGAATGTATGCTGGGGGCGGAAAATGAGCGTTCATATAGTGAATTTGGAAAAGACCCAAACAAATCAGAGGGTCTGTGGGAAATAAATTAAATAAAGCTGAATGAGAATCAGATTGTCCACCCTGCAAACATATCAGCATTTCAGCATCTTCATCTGGAATTGAGATGACAGCTGGAATCCTAAATGCTTATTTCTTCCACAGAATGAAAAGTACAGGACAAAATTAGTAACGACACACTGAAACGTTTCACTATGGAATTTTCAATTGAAACAGCCTTCAGGCATCCCACCCGTATCACTCTGTTGAACATATTATTTCTGGTCAGCTTAACATGAAAACTGAATTTTGCTTTTGCGCTATGTGCCTCTCTGGGACTTCAGTTTTATCATGTTCCGCTAAATCCTCTCCTGTGCCAAACAGCAGATCTCCTGGTGCACACATGATGACCCTCAGGCTGCACTGTACCTCTTCAGCAGAGGGAATATCCACACCGCACAGTGGGGGATGTAGTTTGGCCGGGTACCATGGAAGAGAAGTGGATATGGAGTCCTGCACGGCAGCTTTTCATAGGCAGGACACTGCAGTGGCAAAATGCAACATAATGTCCAAAATGAAGCATTTTAGTTCCAGTTCAGCATCCAAATTATTTTGGATGGTGTCAAATTGATTCAAAAAAAACCCAAACAAACAAAAAAATTGTTCGGTTTCCTGGTAGTAAATGGAGATTTTCAGCAACAACAGAACTTTCCAGTGAAAGATACCTTGATTTTGCAGAAATTGCATCTTTCAGGTGAAAATTCCCAATGGAGTAGAAGGCAGTGATGTAGCCATTAATATTTCTGAATCTGAACTGTGCCTAATTGAGCATGAACGCTCTCACTTTCTCCCTCGGTGGTGTTCATAAAATTATGGCTCCTGTGTAAATGTGCCATGAAATCTAATGATGTTCTTATAATTAAAAGAGACCTCAAGTGCTTCATAGAATTGACTGTAAATTATCCTAATTGAGACCAGAAATGTGTCAAGTGATTTCAATGCGATATGAAATGCACCAGCTCTTCACTCAAAACTCAAGTTGAAAAACCTTCACAATGATTCTTCCTCCTCATTGACTTTCATGTTTACTTGCCTCTGCTCTTCCTGGGTCCATATGAATGTCTGAGATGCTGGAAACCTGCCTGGAAAAGCCTGTCTTCAGAGTCTCCATAGAGCAGGACTATCAGTAAGATCAGATGGTCATTGAGAACATTTTCAGGCTGGTTTCCAGCATCAGAGAATGACAGATAGGAAGCATCAAGGTATTTTTGGATTCTTGCAGATTTAATTCATTTTGGGGTGAAATGCAATCATTTGAAAGCCATCCTTATCAACAAATGTGTTTGCTCAACTGTGGACGGGGAAACTGGTGCCAACATTTTTCTCTTGTCTCCCCCCCGTAGGTGGCTCAATGTTGATCTCAGCAGTGTGCTGCTTCTTTCTCTTTTTCGGCAACAGCGAGTCGGCAATGATCGGCTGGCAGTGCCTGTTCTGCGGGGCCAGCATTGCTGCCTGGAATGCCCTGGACGTGATCACCGTGGAGCTCTACCCCACTGACAAAAGGTGCTTAGAGTATTTCTCCGTTTAGTCTCCACTCTCTGACTTTGGCCTCTCGGTTCCTGATGGAAAAAGTCACTCTAGATACATGTAGATGGGGGAGGTGTATTTTTTTTATTTTCACCAGTCCTTAAGGGCTGGGTAGTCCTGCAGCTATACTGGATCAGTACAGACGTTTGCAAGCATAATTCTGCATGCATAGTGGCTTGTACACAGGGAGTCGCATGGGCATATGGAAATTACGGGCAGGTAAAATACGGAGTCTGTCATTTCCATGGATGTGCATGGAGGTCTGGCCTTTTAGACTGTATCCCCCAGCCTCTTGTCATAGCTCATCACTGTGACAGCCTTCCCCCCACAACCTGGAGACAACCATGTGCAAAGAATGGTTTGGGAGATGAGGCAGCACAGGAAACTTTGGAAGAATGTGCTGCAGATGAAACCTTTCCTTGCAACATCATTATAAGCCTTTTTTGCCTTTTTCAGGCTGTTGAGGGGAGCCAGAAGGGAAGGAGAAGGACTGTGCTTTGAAGGCAGCATGCTTTTAGCTGCTGGGTGAAGCAGGATTTGGAGGAAAGCCCTCGTTGTTTCTCTGGTGACAAACCCACTCCAGCCAGTGCTTGGAAGGGCTTTGACAAGTTCTAGAGCAGGTTGTGTCCTGCTGTCTTTGGGGAGGGCAAAGGCTGTCATAGTGGGCTGCTCTAGGGCTAGGGAGAAGCTGAGATGAAAAGGAGAAATGAGTACACACAGACATTCTCCTCATTCACACAGACATGCAAAACTGTGACGTCTATTTATCTATTTATTTATTCTGCCTGGCTTTACTTGCTAGAAGCGTAGCCTGGGCATCATAAGAGCATTCACAAAATTACCCATCCAGATCTTCTGCAGTTATGCCGAGAACCTCCCTCCTAACCACTGCTTTCTGCTTTTCTTCCACACAGGGCAACAGCCTTTGGCATCCTCAATGGGCTTTGCAAGTTTGGTGCCATCCTGGGGAACTCAATCTTTGCCTCCTTCGTGGGGATAACCAAGGTGGTTCCCATYCTTCTGGCTTCCTCTGCTCTGGTTGGAGGTGGCCTGCTCGCTTTGCGCCTGCCAGAGACTCGAGAACAGGTCTTGATGTGAGCAACTGAGGCCAGGGGGGTCGGGGGGGCAGGCGTAGAAGAAGAACAAAAAAGAGCCATGTTTGGAAAAATCGAAATGTCCATTTCTATACTGTTCTGTCGATACCTCAAAGACAGAGGGCGGAGGGAAAGAAGAGCCCAAAGGGATAAAAATGAAACCCCTAGTTTCTGACCCTTTTACAGCCACGACTGGTGCATGCAGCTACCACGCACCCCTTGCAGAGCTTGGTTTTAACCTTGCCTACACTGGGAGTCTACCCTGTCCCTCTCCATCCCAGTGTAATGGCACAGGACGCGAACAGCGGCTTCGTGCATGTGTGCACCTCTGTGGGTGTGAGCGTGTTGGACGGGAGAACAGATCCTGACCCCCTTATGCCTTTGCCGAGCTGCAAGATACTGCCTGCCTTGCCCAGCACTACTTGGCGATTCATATCAGCTGTGCTCAGACACGAGGGGCATCCGAAGGGGAGGCAGGTAACAAACCTGCTGTAGGTGAGCTCCAGCAATAGGGACAAGAGCTACAAATGTGGCTAGTGACCCTAGCTGTTTTGATTTTGGGGTTACCACCTGAACCGCCTGAAAGAGTGAGAGAGTCCTGATTTCTGGAGGTTATGAGGGTGGATGCTGGGCGCTCTCAGAAGAATCGGGGTTTCAAAGCCCTTTACTGTCTTCACTTGGGCATAGAGAATCACTAGGCACCTTCTTGGTCTGAGAGAGAAATATATACATAATTTTACATATATCTATATGTATTTACACATACTTGCAAACGTACATACACACATTGAAGTGATCAACTATTGAAATTTATAAATTTTAGTATCTGCACCCTGAAGGAGATCTGAAGAGAGACACTAAAAACTAATCCCACTAATTCAAGATTATCTGGAGTCATGACCAATTTAGTGACGCTTCATTCTTTATATCCAGAAACCAAATATTTAAATGTATTGATGGGTGGGAATATATATTTCTATGATGATTAAGAATGTTTTTCCTACAACTTTCACAGAGGAGAAATTGATATGATGTTGGAGCATTCCACAAACCAAATGTGTACATATTATCCAGTGTAAATAGGTGACTTTTTGTCTTATGCCTAGAGTACGGTAACTGTGAATTTACCAGCATTTTAGCCATATTATTTAAAGAACATGATGCTTGATTTTCTTATATACTTGGGTCTCATTGAAGCACGGTAAGCACAGTTACTTAAAGCCATTTAACTTGTTACACAGGGAATGCACGCAGCAAGCTTTCACTGTACAGAACATTAAATTCTCCATTAAATGCGACAGTTAAGTTTGATATCCTGTAAAGACCATTTTTGAAATTCATATGCCCTTTTTATCATGTGACTTAAGTTCTGTTGCACCTAGAAGCAAAGTGAGTTTTGTATTTTTGGATATACTTTCTTGGGAAGCAAGAATGAAATACGTACTGTTAAATAACACACCAATGCTCACAATTGACTAGATAGTGCTAATTAAACCCTTTCAACAAGCTCAGCAATAGACCAGAATTGATCAGAAACTGTCACATAATGCAGGGAACTTGTCCCACCGGGATATTTTGTGACATAAAAAGTTCTTTTGTATTTTTGCTAATGACCTTCCCATTTACCTTTCTTTGGATCCCCCCCTTTTTTTTTTTTTAAGAAAAACACGCAGGGCCAGGCTGAAGTCCAGCAGGACTGTAAGTCTAACACCTCTGCCTTCAGCTGGCAGAGGCAGTCTACGGTAATAGCTCACACCGGGGCCAGCCCCACGTAACTGTGGGAGTCAGTGTTGGTGCTGCTGCAGAGGACAGATGAAGGACACAGAGCGTGATTAGATCACACRAAGCAAATCCTTGCCGATGAGGCAAAACCCTCTAATGAGCATCACTTTTATCATTGTGTCAATCAGGRATAAACACTTAAGGAGCAGCTAGGCTACAATGGGCTATTTGGGATTTTTGAGATTTATTCTGAGGTTTATGAAATTGATAAAATCACAAGCTGCTGTAATAACTGAGCTTATTATGCCTCATTTCTTCATTTTATGGGTAGCTTAGGGCCTTTTTTTGATTTGTCTTCAAAACAGCAAGGTTCCTTCTCTAAGGTAGGAGTGAATGTAATTATGTCCTTTGGCAGCAGTTCACAGCTTCTGTTGAGAATCATAGCCCAGAATGTGTTTTTTTCTCTAAGAATGTCTGGTCCTTTTGCATGGTGAGAAGCAGCTAAATATGTATTTCAACACAAAAGATGACCATGGTCTTTATGTTTCATCCATTTTCTTGGGCTGTGCACGCCAATTACCACATTGCATTTGGRGCAAAAAAAGTTTGTTTCATTTTCTGAACTATTCTATTGTGCTSTCTGTGGAGCCAGAACTTATCTTTATTTATTTTACGAAGCACTCTTAGTTACATATCATCTAATGCTCTGACAGCAAACCTGACTGTTTGTGTTCTCCATTGACATTGTACAGTGACTCTAATGACATCATTTATTTTGCAAAACTTCTCTGTTAATTTTCTGWGAAGGAAGAAATTGAGGTCTTGAGGAGAGAAATGGCAAGCTAATATTAGGAAATATTATCCAACCTTAGAAAACTTTCTTTACAGAATGGCTCTTTCACAGGCTGCTAAACCTCACCTTCGAGAGATTAGCTGGGACAAGGTAAAGAGCAATAGGATCTTGTTGTCAATGATGTCACCCGGGCTACCCACATGACTGTAAAAGCCCTTTGCAYCCCTAAAATCCATGGGTCAGTCACCTGAGAGCTAGGGGACGATGCACATGTGTCATGACAAGGCTCCTATCCCTGACTTGACTGGGGAGTTCATGACCTAATMGGAAAGGGCAAACACAGACTGCAGCTGGTACACAAGGGCCTGGGAAAGGACAACAATGAACAGAGAAGGAATAAAGGAAAAGCTAAAGAGAAACCATATTGCCCAGCCTTAGACACCTACGAGTTAGATGTCTGGATCTGAACTCATCACCCTGGGTTCCCATTATTCTCATTTGAAAGGTATAGGCAATATATGTGACCTCGCTCAGACACCATGCCGAGAAGAAGGTGGCTTGCCCTGGATAGCCCTGCTCCTCTCCTTCCATAACAGAGAAATCYGGGGCAGCGGCTCCAGCTCAGGCATTTGCCTTTGTGACACCTGGGCTGATGTCTCCCATCCAACTTCAGTGTGAAAAAGGCTTAGTCAGTACTCCTGATGTGTTTGTTTATTGTCTTTGTCATGGTGTAAATCAGTGTAGGCTTCACACTACTGCTCTCCAGAGCAAAATGGTTGATGAGTGCAGTCCTCTCAGCATTGGCCGTGTTTTGATTTGGGTCTCAGTTTCAAGCTGTCGGCTACCTGCTAGGCTGAGCCTAAGCCACAGAGCCACAGAGCACCGTGCAGGGAGAGATTTCTCATCAGGCACCTCCTCTGATGGCTCAGTTTTMTCTCTACTGTAAACTCAGCATTACACCTGCAGTGCAAGGGCCAGCATGCCTCCTCCAGTCGTTCCCCCTGCCTATGTCTGCCACAGTGAACRGTCTCCTTGTCTTGGAGTTTTGATACACTGGACCATCCACAGAGAAGAGGAAAACTGCTGACCACGGGTCCACTGATGATCCCTGGAGAGCACTATTTCCTCGGATTCATGAACTTTACTGCAACAGGGGCACAGAAGACCAAGACAGGGGACTTGCCTTAAATCCCAAAGAAGACAGCTGGACCTCTTCATGCAAGCTTGGCACACCAGTCCAGCCACTTAACCAGGGAGAAGGTGGGTCTAGGGAACCGAAACTGGCCTGCTGTGACCTAGTGTCTTTAACTGTACAGCAGTGTAATGGGGGTCACAGGAGGAGTTCATTATTGAGCTTCTGAGCATGCAGAAACAGACATTTAGAGGAACACAAAGCACTGTTGATACTATTACAAAAGACCAGTGGTATTATGATAAGAGTTCTGCCTCCTTATATTCCCTGTTGATTTAACTGGTTGTTGTATACCTATTCCTTTACGTCAGTTGGGCAGGACAGCTCCTGCCACTGCCTTTGGCTCTGCTACATCCTACCGGTGGTGGCTGCAGCTTGGGCTGGGTGGGGTGATCCCCCTCCATATGATCCTCATCCCCTTGAAATGCTATGTGACTTACAAACAGTGGTGTATGGATCTTTTGGACTAAGAAAAGGGTCACTCTTGGAAAACCCATATCCAGAGCCAGATGTTCTGCACACTGGGGAGTTGTCAGGCAGCCCGATGTCCTTTGGTGATACTGGAGAGGTGCACTAAGGGAGATTCCCAGAGCCTGGGAGTGGTCCAGCCCCTGAGCTGGGTTTACACAGGAGCACAGAGCGAGGCTGCATGGAGCTGACTCTTCCAGGTCCTACTTTGAGACCTCCAACAACAGAGTATACTCTGATACCGTTAAGGAGGCACTAGGTCCATTTCTGTTCCCTGCTTGCGTCCTTTGACTTTCCAAAGGACACACAAAACTGGAGAGTATATTTCTAGGTATATGTAGATTTGAGCCCCATACATTATATTTCCATCAAGTTTCTCCCTCAGTTTCTCACCCTCGTATTAGTAAATGCTGCTTTTAGGAAGAATCAAGCCTGGGAACTGTGAAGGAAACAAAGTGAAAGAAATTTCTTTGCTGTATGTGATGCTAGTGCTGTATAAATGTACACACGCTGCAAGTTCCACTGTAAATAACACCCAGTATCGTGCATTTAATGAAATGTTTCATTTAGATGTTTTGTCAGCTCTGTGTGTGAAATAGCCAATTCCAGTCTCTTGGTTCCTTTTCTTAATTTGAAACCTTTCTTCTTTTATTTTTTTTTATTTGATCTGTGTCTGGTTGTCACTGGAAATTGCAGCTGTTCCAATGGACTTTGTTTTTGTTCTCTCCGTCACATTAAAAAGCTGGAAGAAAAAGAATGACTCTTGTAGCACTTGTGTTTAATGGGCACTTTAAGTCCTTTTACAAGGGCGGTCGTGGGTGACTTTGTACTCTGACAATGTGTGGACTTCGTCTGATGTTTGCTATGTGTACATCCTTGCTCTCTCAAACAATCCCACCTCTATTAAATCTCCCTCTTACCACCATTTTATCACACTGTGTACTTCCTAACATACTACATGAGAAAATCTATATCCTGAAAAGTTTTCTGGTGGAGGAAGCATGAAATATTTTTAAAAGTGCCATGCAAAACTGGAAAGCTAAACTCTGTTTTGTAACAAGAACATGTCAAAAAAAAAAGTTTCTTCTTGTAGCTAGGGACACCATTTAACCCTAGAATACACTCTTCTGGATGTATTTCTAAGGATGTGTGTGCTTTTTTAAACTTGCAGATCTTCGTATAAAGCTAACTATCCACCCCATGCTTTCAGAGCAGGATGATAGAGACCTGCACAAGATCAACTGAGTGGGAAAAGAGCTCATGGCATAAGCAGTGGAGGCTGGTTGGCAGACTATGGGGTTTATGCATTAATTTCAACTTTATGTATTCTATAAAATGCAGCGATGTCTCTTCCCCCAGACCCACTGAAGGTCAGCAGGGTTTTGATTCTGAGTCAACTCTGGCTGGTTGATAAGACATTCAGGTGCTGAAATGTTGTCAGGTCAATCAGTGTTTAGTCCTCTCTTCACGTACGCTGCATAAGCAACATGTTAAAGCTAATACTCAAGTGAGAGATAAAGAGCCAGAAGATATTGGAAACATAATAAAGGAATCATGAAGGCACCTCTGTCATCAGGAGACTAAATCAGGCATTTTTCCTCACCTCAGGTTCAGCCATGTCCCATAGGACCCATCTGAACTGGGGTCCCACTGGGTGAACCAAAGCCAGCAGCAGGCTGGGGGAGCTGGTAAGAACTGGTCTCACGTGGGAGCTGCCAGCCGTGAATTTTGCAATGCTCATGTCCAACTGCGGAGTACAGAACTATGCAGTCAACAGTCCGTAAGCCCCTTGTGTGTATTCTGCCTTTATGTAAGAAACTGTGTATTAGCAAACACCATCAAAAAGCACTTTCTAAGAAGAAGTGGGCTTTTAAATAAAGGTCAGAGATTTGCACTGAAAGCCTTGGAGGTGCTTTCGATTAGTCCTTACTCCAGGCTAGTTGACATTCTGTGTAAGGCTGAAATCTCAGTAAGCAGGAAAAATCCCATATTTGAATGTGCAGACAAGGTTGACGATAAAAACTGTGCCTAAAAAAGCCCTGACTAATTTTAAAGTAGGATGCAGGGAGTTTAAGAGCAGGATTATGTGACATGGCTGCCTGAGATAGCGTAGGATGGACTGGATGATAAGAAAAGCTTTGCAAATCTGTGTTTCTATTTTTCCATATTGATGATTTTACCTTGACCATCTCATGTTTCTCACTATGTGGAGTTTCTGGCACAGATTCTCATAGCTACCAATAAATGACCCAGATTCCCTGGATGTGCAGGTTCACCCAAGCTGTCACAGAATGTTACCCGGCGGAGGAAGAAGGTTGGAAATGACGGCATTTCCAGCAGCCACTAAATCCAGCAATAGGTCTGAGTGATGCTTCTGAATTGTGAAGTGACTTGATATTGGGGATATGATTTGAGTTAGATTATGGTAAGCTGGCCCATCATTTTATCAGTGCTCCTATATCTCAGACCCTGGTTTTGGGACTCTGAAAGGAGAGAGCAGACTTGGCAATTTGAGTTCACATTTGTTCAAAAGTCGGGGAAGAGCAACAACTTGGCCAGGCACTTGGTGCTGGGAGATGGAACCCTGTTTTTCCAGCTTGTGGCAGAAATTGCTGGAGACTGAGCACCCTGCCAATGCACAAACACTGATATGACTTTGTAGCTGATATCAAGTGAGTCTGTGTTTCTCAGAGCAGTTTCTTGTAAGCAGATGTGTATAACACAAAAAGAACTAGCCAAAGAGGTTGCCACAGTTTGGTTTTTTTTACTGTTCTCAGTGGGTGAGGAGAATTAACCGAAGAACTTGCAGACATCTTGGCCCATGATAATGAAAACAGTTAGGCTTATCTATAATTTTTAACATTTTAAGTGTAATAATGTTATTACTGCGCTAACCCTCAAAAATACTATTTGAAAAAATTACAAGTGAGATATAAATCCATTGTTCAGCACTTGTTTTGCCTATAAAAACATGTGCATATCTATACCTACATATATATGCACGCATATGCATTTATATCTAAAACTAAATTATTATGCCTGACCTTACTGGTTCTGCCTCAGCCTTTTCAGGCCTGAAATTAGTCTCAATAAGAGCAGAAGATGGCAGCAGCTGCATACGACATAGACTGCTGGTCCCTGCTCACCAGTAACTGCAGTGCTGTCTGCAGGAGGCTGCACCCAGGACCAAGAGTCTTGGCCAGGACCCGCACCAGGCGCAGACAGGGTGCTGCAGCAGTGCTGTCAGGTACAGGTCACAGGGGTCTGACCCCCGGGAAAGTCAGGGAAAAGGGGATAAAAGAGCAATGATTAGAAAGTTTAGAGAAGAAAGAGCCCTGTCTAGTGCCAAAGCTTTTGAAACGGGAGTTGTGCGAACCTGAAGCAAAGCAAATGTAATTATGGGGGAGAAAATATGAGAGTTTCTGCTTCAGTAGACTAGTGCAATGGTTTTCAAGCTTTCTTGGCCTGCAGCTCCTAAGTGTTTTCCAGTGGAGATGCAAACGCCTTGTCAAAATGTGGTGAGACTCCGGTTAGAGGAGAAGAGCTCTGGGCTGGCCAGTGTCTTGCCCACAGACCTTGGAACAGGTCAGCACCAGCAATGACTCCTGGGGCAGCCTGCTGAGATGCTGCAGTGAATGGGTTTTGCAGACAAGGTCTCCAGCCCAGCTAATGATGGCAAGATGTCACCAGCATTACCTCACAGGTTCCTCCTTCTCCAGCCTCAAGCACAGGCAGAACCTTCTGCAGTTAAAATCTCAGCTCTTAAAATGAGAAGTCTCTCCCCAGAGTGGTTTCGTGAACCCCTCCTGCATCCCTGTATCATGAATGTAAGACAAGGGACATCACATATTTCTAAGCACTTTGCTTATCACCTCGAAACAACCTGTGGCCACAGATCCTCAATGCCTTCCCTATATGGGTAGTAGGTGATTCAGATCAGAGGACTGAGCCTGCTGAAAATTAACCAAATTACACCAACAAATGTTGCAGTTGCCCTTCTTACAGCTTGTAGAAACCATGGAGCCCATCTTGAGACTCGTGATCTAGTTAAGCGGGGCTTTACCCTAGCCTGGCGAGCCTGCTCCCACCACAGCTGGACGCAGCTGCTGTCCACCATGGATTTTATATCGATGGTTTCTCTCTGAGAACCAAGAGGTTAGGTTTCTCTGAAAAGCTTTTGCTTCACCATAGAAAACAAACAAAAGAGCTATCCAGTAAATACAAACAGACCTAATTGCAAGGAGACCAAAGCCAGATCTCAAGCGGCTTCATTCCTCTCTTTTGTAACCCTGGCAAAGTAAAGAGACTTACCCCAGGGAGGACATATTTTCCCATGGTTGCAGCTCTTCTCCGTGGTGGAGAGCCTCAGGCAGGACAGCAGCTGGAGCAGGGCCCGTGCCGGCTGTGGGGTTTCAGAAGGAGCTCATAGTGTTTCTCCAGAGGGAGCCCTTTCTTAGCCTTGAAATCTTCTGCTTCAGACTGGGAAGAGAATATTGTACTCAGCCTCTCAAAACACATCTTTGAATGATAAATTCAGTGCTTTTATCCTTTCTTGTTCAGGATAAGGATAAGAGCTTTGAAAACTTCCCAGCAGCCCTGTTCCTTCCCTTAGACCCCTGAACAACAAACTGCTCCACAGAAACCAGCCACGTACTGAGCCCTTAGGCCTATAAATATTTCAGAACAACTTTTTTACAGCCCTTGTTTGACCTTATCCAAAGAGACCATAAAGAGTTTGCAGCCCTGGCTCGGCCCAGCTGTAGGACCCTGCTAAGTCCTTTTAAGTCACTTTGTCCCCTTTCACATCACACCTGGAAGAGGGCAGGAACAGTGTCACCTTTGTCTTGGTCTCTGGGGCAGATCTCTTGCTCTGTGTGCAGTCACCCTTGCATTAGGGGCCCGAGAGACCTTCTCTGGCAGATTTTCAGAGGTTTTGGTTTTGGGGTACCAGTTACTATTCAATGTCCTGAGGCTCTGTTACTTTGCTGGCTTTTATCTCTGGTGTTAGAGCATGTCCCTCCTCCAGGTCAGTTAAAACAGCTTTCTCTTTTAAGTGGTGCAAATTTAACTCCAAGTAACCAGTTTCCCTATCTCCTTAGGTCAAGGTTCAGTATAGAACTTGAGCGGGAGAAATGCTGGTTAAGGAGAAGAAAGAAGTAATTTGGGGTGAATGCCACACCTACCACAGAGGAGTTCAAGGCTGAAGTTAAGTGTATCTCCAAATCATGACTATGGTTATTGCAACCTTCCGATGTCCACTGGGGATGAAAAACTGCCTTAGATGGGCTTTAGAGAGGATTTCACAAAGAAGAGGAAAGCCAAATGGGAAAATGATGCAGGGAAATGTTAAAACCAACCAAACAAAACCCCCAAATTAAAACCTAAACCCCTTTGTAATCATTATCTGGTCTTAAAACCAGAGTTTTAGCAATTGCAGCTTTTCCTGGTCACTCCACTTTTAGCCCTGGGAGAAATTCCTGTCTGGAGATTTTGACATCCCAGTCAGGTCCTCAGTAATGCATGGATAGCCTAAACTGCCTGATGATACTTGCCTCAGACTGTCCAATCAACAGCAGTGAGAAGATAAACCTCTTATACCCTCTGAGAGAGACAAGCCCAAAGTTCATATCCACTGTTGCAGGAGTAAATGGTGTCACAGACAAGTTGAAAGACTTTCCCAGCTCACACCCTGCACTTGTAGGGGAGAATTCATGGCCTTTTTCTGGAAATCTTGTTCACATGGGGATGGTGTTTTGAAGAAATTCGTTGACAAGAGTAGCAGCTTTGAGACTGGCTCCACTCAAGCCGAGGCTGAGAGGAAACGCGGAGAGTGAGCTACTCGGGATGTGTCAACAACCTTCAGTCTACTGCCTTTCCTTTCTTAGGGCTGGCTTAAGACTTAAAGGCAGGTTTGCATAGGAAGTTTAACGTGATATTGTCTGGACATTATCAGACAAATAGAACATTTTATTCTCCGGGGTTGTCTTTCTGGTAACATTTGCTAGCACAGAATTCTGAGCCCTTGCCAAGAAACAGAACAATCTCAAATAATTTCCAAGAACCAGAAGAAACATAAACAAAAAGCTTGTATGCGTGAGATAGTTGCTTCCAATTAAGTGGGCATGTGGTCTTAAACAGGGTAGCTATTCTTGAAAAGTCTTTGCCCAAATGGTCTTACTCTGCAAGAAGGATGCACTAAAACAGGAGCAGTTACCAAGCTAATCAGAAGACAATAACCCTCTTCTGACCGCTGGTATCCATTTGGTGTGAGGCATTGTAATGGGCTTTGCCAATGGCTTCTGGCTTCTCCCAGTACAGCACTGGTCAAGGTGCAAAACAAAGGCAAAGGCCTCAGCCTGAATCTCTGTCATGCATGCAAGCCCCAAACTAGTGGAGATGTGGGTAGCAAGTTCTCTGAATGAAATTAGGGTGGTGGTGTGGCTTGCTGGAAAGCTGACAGTTCTTTCTCACTTCAGAATACAGACTTTCTGAACTAGATCTCTGAGGTGATTTACGGCACAGCAAAATCTGGGAAAATCACCTTCTGTCTCCTTTTCTTTCTCTCTGTTTTCCCTCTTCATCTTCAGGTATGACTTCCCCAAGTATCCACTCTTGCATCCACATTTGATGCAGTTGGAATCTGGTGACGTGATGCAAATGCCATGTTGATTTTTAAGCAAGATTATGTAAATTCAGTACGTTCAGTCACTGTAGTCCTGGGAATTCCCTTATCAGCAACATAATCATTGAGTATGAATTCCTCCAGTATGTGAGATAGTGGCAGGGAAGGAATAAGGGCTGAGCTAATCACCAGGCATATCTCAGCCAGGATTTCCTCGTGCGTGACAAGGAACCAGCACAAGGTGAAATGTTTGTACAACAGAGATTTCCACTGCAATGGCCCTGCTTTTCAAGGAGCGCAGCAGGCATTCTCGTATAACTGCACAAAGCATAAAAGCCAATGTGGAGGAAAATCTAGATCTTCCTGTTTGCCACATAGGGATCCTAATCTAGCTTGGTGTCTGCCCTTGAGCTGATTTAGGGATAAAGCATTACACTTTTCTGTCCTGAGCTGCTTTGTAGTCATAAACCTGAGTGATTAGTTCTTGTGTTTCCCTCTCCCTCTGTAACGAGAACCTGTTGCCTGATGTTACACCTATGAATAAAGTCCTTGGATGGGGACCTGATTAACTGGGTTTCAAAATGAGACATGGAAGATGATGCTGTCAGTACCTATATTATGTTCTTGCRTCTTTCTTACTACCTATCTTTTCAATCACAACTCACAAGTGACTACTTTGTTTTCCTTTGGCTGTAATTTAGCTTTATTTATTGTCATTGTTGTTATTACTATTCATAAAAGAAATTATCAAGGTAAGCTGGCTGATGGACTTTCAAGCATTTGGTAATGATTTCTGCAAATCACAAAGAAAAATGTACCTTCCAAACTGAAGCATAAGCAAAAGCAGGGCAAGGTGATGATGAGCATTAAAGAATAGGTGTCCTTTCAAGTCAAAGATTCATTCCAGATTGCGATTATCATGCAGTAAATAATGCACCTGAGTCTTTGACAATAGGAAGCAAATTTACCCTGTTGCAAATATACTAATCACTAGCCTAGCAACTAGCATCATTAGCTGAGAATAATTATTTTCTCCAAGGAAAGCGTAGACTTTCAAAGGAGATAACATCTTAAATCACAGCAAATTTTAATTTAAATTCAAAGTGTAGGAATCCACATGATACCCCATCTCTCTGTTATCTGGCTGGGATGGTGTCATTATAGTGTTTTAAAGACAGCCCCAATCATTGAACTAAATACCTGCAGCCTAACACTTTGCAATTTCATTTTCTCCTTGTCAGACTGTGTAATTGATATTTGTACTGGAGGTAACAAAACAGAAAATGTGAAGGTGTTGATAACTTTGCCATTACTGTCTCTTAAACTGCCTGAGAGATGGTGAGAACTGGATGACAGTGAGGCACTGGTACCTTTATAACAGGATGTAAAACCATTCACATAGCCCAAGCTTGTAGTCAATGCCTGCTTGGATCGGGATAAGTGTGTGATCTGATACTGGCTCGTCACAACACCTCGTGTGATCACTTCTGCTAGCAGAAAGCCCAGTCCTGCAAAGAGCCGAGTCCATTGACTTCAGCAAGATCTCAGCTTGCTGCAGAATATGACTGGGGATTTGGAGATTCAGCCACTGGCAGGTGGCATGAAATTGAGCTCTGCCTGCAAACACCACAGTTTAAGATGCATCTGCAGGGACAGATGGAGGAATCTGAAATGTTTGCAGTTGACTTTGCTGTCTATCTTCAGTGATTCATGGTGTCTCAGGGACTGACAGCTCCCATCTACAGACGTGTCCAGGGAAGTGACTGATTCTGTTCCTTTTGTCCTGGACTGAGGGACAGGGTAATGGGATCTGTTTCATGGGCTTTTTGCTGAGAGTCCACCAGGTGAATTAGAGCGATTTTTCTGCCTCTGTGGGAGTTTGTTTCCTCCTCTGAATGCCTTGGGTTCAGTAAGAGCACTTCTTCTATGGAAAATTGCTTAAAAGTGTCACACTACGGTGAGGGTCAGGTAATTGTGAAACTTTTCTCTGAAGAAGACTCCCAGAGGCAGCTCCGGAAGATTTTCACAAACACACATCTGAAATTACACAAGCTACACACCACACTCAAGATGCTCAATTACACTCACATTTTATTCCCAAAACTAAGCACAAATAATAATAAATAAGCTAGATGAGCACATTCAAATGGTTCCTGAATCTTCACTCATCACTCCAAGYGCCCTACCTCGAGATCCAAAGTTTACTGCCTATTAATGGTATCTGTGCAATTGGAAGAGAAAAAATGTGTCCTAAAGTCAGCACTCTGTGACTAGCCAGACYCCAGGAATTTCCTGTCTAGTGTTTGTGTGTCCTAAGGAATACAGAAAGCTGTCAGAAAGGCAGGGGTGGAAAGACACAGGTTTAGAAGTGATTCCCAACAGATGTGCAAGAGGTACTTGGTTCATTGAAGACCTGGCTGCAGTGGGCTGGAGGCAGAAGGACAAGATAGTGGCTGTAAAATGTAGTTGACAGGTGATCAGGATTAAAAAGGTGACATTCTGGCACCAGAGAGTTCAAATTCCTCAAATTTTCATATGACAGAGCTGAATCTAATTTTCTTGAGCTCATCTGTGTTTCTGCAGCTTGCAGCAGAAACTTTCAGGGGTCAGGTGTCTAAGACACCATACGGACACAACTCCAGAAAACTTGAGTCAATTCAGTAGAGCACATTGCAAGATCTGTGTTGACTATATTGATACCCCTATTCCTCTTTTACCACTCTGGTGCTATCTATGCCCATGCCTGGAGAGAGCTGAACGGATGCCTAAGCAGGTCTTTTCTGAGGATTCAGCTGTAACAGGGGCCATTCTCCCACTCCAGAGCTAATGTCAAACCAAAAGCCAATACCCATCTGCAGACTGCTGCCTTTCCAGGTGCCACAGCAAGCTTTTCTTCAGCCGTCATAGCTCTGAAACTATGTGAATGCCCAAAGACTTAATCTTCTCCATTGCTTTCTGATCCTTTTCACGTTTTGCTTTCAAGTTTGTGCAACACAAAATGCAATAGGGCTGATGGGTTGGGGAGATGYAAATGGCCTGCAGAGGTGACCCTAAGTCTGAAGCCTTTGAAAACCAGAACTTTCATGYTGAAATTACTCGTCAGGAAAACAAAACAAAAGAAAACACCACCCCACCCCCCTTCAAATGTGAAACATTTGTTGAGAGCATCTTCCAGGGTGATAGATAATTGCTATCTGCTCCACCTCCAAAGCAGCTCAAATCAGCCTGGTGACATTTGTCACAAACGGAGGCAGTTATTAATAGGCTGCATACTTATAAGACTTCTTTACAATGCAAATTGCTTCTTACTGAGCTGCCTTCATCCCAGCTTTTGGGCCATTTTATCCATATATTCCTGACATCTCACTCCTCAATGGTGTCTGAATATCCTTAGAGGAAAGAGGAGTGAAAGCCCAGTGGACTCCATAGCTTAGGGCAGCACCAGGAGCTCTGGAGATGTTTCAGCAGGGCTGTAGGACACTGCTCCTGCAAGGATTCGAAGGCCCTGGTGCCTGCCTTATTGGTAAAACAATTACCAGAATAAGTCCCAGAATATGGCCAATATACTTGTCATCCAATGCTTACTACTGGAGGAGAACAAGATGCTTGTACCCATCCACTTGGCAACACTGAGTGAATAAGAAGTTTAATTTATTTGGATTTCAGAGACGCTTTGGCAAATGTAGAGTGGGGATCACTTTGTCTTCTTTTCAGCATTACATGAAATGTATATTTTTAGCACTTAGGTTCAGAACTAATTTTTCAGGAATTTCCTGGCTTTAAGCCTCTCAGTTTGAAAAATAAGCAGTAAAACATTAAGAAAGAGAGAGATGCTGAGAGAATGTAACAGGGATGGGGACAGCTGTGAGCTGTTGCTGATGTCCCATGTTGATCGCTGTTTTCATCCTCATTGTCAGAAAGAAATTCAGATAGGAGAAAGCAAATACAGTGCAGCTTCCAAACAGAATATGTAAATGTAAATCAGCATATAATAGTAGCAGCGACCCAGGGGCAAGCACTTGCTGGAGACTAGAGGCTTTCAGAATCTCAGATGAGATTTAAAATCAAAGTCCTGAGCTCTTCTTGTCAATAATGGATTAATGAAACGAATAGACACACTGTGTATATTACGGGAAGATATCAGAAAAGTAAGTACCAAAATCCTGGCTGTATTTTTGTGTGCAACACAGTCTACTGAATTGCTCTAAGAACTGAGCTTTTGTTTCTTTGAAAACATGCCCCCACACTGCAAAATGCCCCTATATTTATACACAGATGACTTACTGCAATATGTATATTATATAAACAAACTCTGGTAGCTCTTGTGGTCAGATGTGATTTAGAAATGCAGATTACTGCTATTGTTAATAACTATGATCATGACCAGCTGGGGTTTATAACCCAGGACATGCTAGTCCTGGCAGTCTATTACTGATGTATGTGTCCTGATCATTATCTTATAAAACAGCCAACCGAAGTGCTATACTGCATGTAGGAAATCATCCCCTCTGCGCTGCTAAGTGAACTAAACGCATAGGTACCATTAGCCCTCCATTATGTCCTCTTCCAAGTACAATTAAGTGCAGACAGGGTCTAAAACTGGGGCCTGTTGTTTTTCCCAAGTGCATGATGTAGGTGGAGTTGGCTTATTATGCCCATTTCAGTTCTTGGGTTTTTTTTTAAAAAAATGCTAAATGGTCTCATTAAAACCTCATAGAGGAAATTTATTCATCCTACTGAAATATTTTTGGGCTTTTCCAAAACCAGTAATCAGAGTCTGAAGACAGTCATCTGCCTTGCTAATGGACCACAGTTACATGTGTAATTGATTAATTAAGGAAAGAAAATCACTGCTGAGACCAAGGGAGGAATCCACAACTACAGCAGGCATTGAAGTAAAATAGCAGCTCCTCCTGGGCAAAGCAGCTGAGTTTGTTTCAGGTATTTATGTCCTCTTTATACTGTTCCATCTTTTCTATACAGGTTCTTATTTGGTATCCCAGTGTTTGCTGTGTGTGTAAAAAACAGGAAAAACAAGAAATACTCCAACCCTCCTTTTCCAGCTGGCARAAGGAGCATAGTTTGATTGGGTTTTAGCATGTGTGTGTTTATTTCTGTGTAGTTGTTCATCGGCTTTGTGTGTGCAAGCAATTGTGTACATGTAAAGAGGCGACAGAGGGGACTCAAATGAACTCTTTGGCAAGATTTGGGTGAGTGTGGTGACGTCTGCTATTCTTTGCAAGATGTGTTGTAATGATTTACCTCCTGTGGAGGTTGTGTCTCCTGCCTCACCACTTGTTCTACCAGATTGGAGCTTCACCGGTGCCTCGTAGCAAAGCTGTTTCACAGGGCCCTGGCTGAGGAGAGATTTCACATATGGAAGAGCCAAACATAAATATCTTGGCAGATATCTTGAACAGGGGAAGTGGTGCAAAGTAGAGTCATCTTTGGTGAGCCCATGGTGAGTGTATTGCCAGGCGGATGAATTGTGCTCCATGGGAGCTCTTTCAAGGCATAAGACTTCTTCAAGACCAGAAAGAAGTGGGACACTGAGGGATGCTGCCTGCAGACAGCATGGCAAGTGCTGGGGTCTTGCTGCCTCCACATAATAGCTAATCTGAGAGACTCCTTGCACTTTGAAGGGACTTTCTGGTGTTTTCAGTGATATGGGTACTAGTGGCTGCATCTAAGAGAAAGACAATATAGGCTTAAATGTTTCCCAACACSAGATCTATTGCTTTTCTATGGCTCTCGTACACCTCCCGTTCTGGGTGTGTTAGCTTGATCTTGCACAAAGCTCCAGGCAGATCCGAAGATCAGGAAGAGTTTATAGCAGGTTAGAAAGAGCCACAGAGTGCTGAAAATTGATGAAGAGCCCTACACCCGTCTATAGATAAACATCTTGAGCCCTCTAATAGCCAAGYCATTGGCAATTCAGACAGGCAGCCCAACCAAAGCCAGTTTTTAATAGTTAGAGACTGAGCTGTTCAGCTTGCTCTCTTCAGCTGCCCATTAGACACCTCCCATTAGGCATTGCCACTCCATTTGTGCCATGCTCAATGAACTTTTGGAGAACAGTTGGCTCTTACAAATAGCACAGACAAATTTTCTTCAGACCAGAAACAGGCAGTTTTAGTTATTTTATGTTCTTGAGGATACGTAGACTGCAGGTACAGTTTTGGAGTCCTCACTCCCTGTACTCTGGCATAGGGCCTTTCATAGCCAGCCCACTATACATCCTCCAGGAATTTATTTCTACCGTTGAAATGAACTGTTTGTGTTAGTGATGAGTTATCTCCGTTGGTCATGATGAGTCAAGTGAGATACTGAATGGTTTCCACTCAAATCRTCTCATTAGATGATGACTTTCAATTGTTGGAAATTGTAGGCAAACAGATACGAAACAGCATCCCTAGGTTACCTTCAGATTTTGTAACATGTAAATTTAGCTTTTAGGCAGATAAAATTAAATATATGGAAGTCTTCTGGGTTTTATGGCAGCTGTGAGCAATTGCTATCCTGAAAACTGTAAAAGCAACATTTTTGTGCATTTATTCCTCAGAGTTTTTGTGATTTTTTTGAGAGCCAATTGAGCCTTCTCCTCTCAGCTTCCTTGAACTTTTGCTTGTGAGTGGCAAAGATCTGAAGTCGGGTACATTTCCTTAACTGCACCTTAAGGTATTTGCCCCTAACTGCTATGAACAACTGTAATAAGCAGCTTTTTGGAGGTCATTTAGGTCTGCATTGCTATCCAGTGCCGTATAAAGATTTGACARAGCACTACTCATCTGGGCTGAGTTTTAAGCATGACATTAACTGTGTTTAACTCCACTTGGTATCAGTGGGGCTTACAATGAGTTTTAAATGTTTCACTGAATAAGGATGGATTCAAGCAGGTGCTTATTGTTAAGCATGCATATAAGCACCTGACTGATACAGGACCTAAGAGAGATAAATGGAGAGAGTTACAGAGCAGCTGGTATCTCTGCCTTCCTATCAGTGCAATTTCCATTCAGTGAGCAGGTGAAAAGGGAAAGGAATTAGAAAAGAGGAAAAAATAGATTAAATTAAAGAAGGAAGGGAGGCAAATAGGTGTTGGTGGGGTCATGGGCATGTTCGGAGTGACACATTGAGTCCTTTTGACAGATCCCCTTGTATGGTTGTGTCCTTTCTTGCTGAGGGGCAGTCTTATGGTTATGAATGATGGCTTAATAGAAGGACCATCAGGATAAGTGCAATCTTATTCATAGTCCATAAACTAGCAGAGGAGAAGCTCCTGGTCTTCTGATTTATGTCAGCTTTGAGACCAAGCCAGAAAACCTGTTATTATGGAACAACTTTGTATGCATGTGTATGCACGTGTGTGTCTGTGTATGCAAAACCCGTCATTGTCAGACACAATAATGGCATTTTATTGGGAAGAAATTAAACTTCCTTGTCTTTTTGGGTTTTGATTCATCTTGGAGAGGTAAAACTGAGGGACCTGCTGCCACCTCAGCTTCACTGACTTATGATTGAAGCTTATTTTGTTGTAGATTTTGTTTTCTTAGACATTCAGATGATAACATGGTTGAGAAGGGAGAGCGCAAGAGTGACCTCCAGAATTCATGGGTTTTCTTAAGGATTATGTAGCTTGTCTGTTGTTTGATCTCTCTCAAACAATTTGACTTCCATCCTGGATTTCCATTTTACCTACAAAATGAGAATAGTGATACTTCTCTACCTACCTAAGAGGCCCCATAGAATGGTTTGGGTTGAAAGGGACCATCAAAGGTCATCTAGTCCAAACCCCCTGCCATGGGCAGGGATTTCTTTCACTAGATCACATTGCTCAAAGCCCTGTCCAACCTGACTTTGAACACTTCCAATGATGGGGCACCCACAGCTTCTCTGAGCAACCTGTTCCCATGTTGCATGTATGTGCAATTTTGTGGTTTTCCTGTCACTCCAGGATTGTAATGGTAGCTCTGTATTGAACTGTCACTTCTCCCTTCTCTGGATGGGAATTTTTCACACACACCCCACTCAGTTCATGCTCTCATCTGTTGGGAATATTTAGCCCTCTCATGATACTCAATCTAACTCAAAGAAATCAGTTCATTTAGGCTTGTGAAGACAATGATACCGCAGAAGGAAAATAAATGAGTAGCGGATGTTTAGTCTAATGGATGATGAAAAGCTAAAGTGTTTTAAACACAAATTTATTACCACTGAGACTAGTAATGGGATTTAGGGGCAGGAAGGACTGAAGCTCCTGAGTTAGTTCAATTTCTTGCTGACACCTCCATTTTTCCAGTTGAAGGCCCGAAGTTGTATCAGTTGGTTAAAGTGGACAATGTCTGTAAGGCACAGCAGACAGCCTGTAGAATGGCTACTTAAAAATAGCAGCCTGCAAAACCAACATTCTGCCACTATCGAAAGACAGAATAAAAGTGGCATGAAAGTGCTTAGGACTAAAGACTAAATCAAGAGAAAACAGAATGGAGGATAAGAAAACAAAGAAGTGATAGCAGTGAGCATGACAGGCAGGGACATCTGCAGAGCAGCCTCTGCAGTCCTGATTTGCAGGGGGTAATCATGGCAAACTTTTAGTTCATCCTCATGCAATTAAGATCTGCTACAACAGACGTAGTCTATGGTTTCCTTGGAGGTGTTCCAGCCTTCAGAGACCAGCCTGGTAGCATCTCACACATGTTTGATACAGCGTGGGAATGTCTGAGTCTCAGGGAAAAGAGAGCGTGACTCCTAGGCTAAATTTGAAGGAGAAGCACTTTGCTAGCACAGATATAGCTGTGTAGCTTTCCCTGGTAAACTTCACTTTCAGGAGCATGTCTCCTTTCAGATCCTCTGTGGAGGTAAATGCAAAGGCTTTCTGGCCTTAGTGTGTCTCCTGTAGAAGGTTTCAAAAGCGCAGAGGAGCGCTGAACCATTTTGCAGCCCTGACCATCCCAGCTACGATGACAAAGATTAGCGATGCTTTTCTGGCCTTTGTTTAGCTCCTAAAAGAACAGTCTCCTTTGTTGCCCTGACACTGTTCAGTAGATCTAGGGGAGACATCCACCCAAACTCCAGCTCCACACAGGGATTTGGCAAAAGAAGCAGGGACACAGATGCCTGAAAGCTGAAGACTCCCATTGTTGTCTGACCCCTTATCTGCTGCCTAAGAAATGATGCAGTTACAAAGCATTTGTATGTTGATGGTAACCATCAAAAGCAGAGTGTATATGAAATACTCAACTTTGTAATTACTTACTGCAGTAAAATGCAGTTAAGTGCCCAATTCCCCTCTAAGCACCTCCTCCCTTCATTGTGCCTTCCTCACCATCCTGCGAAGCACAGCAAATTAACACCTGAAAGGGTTAGATCACAATAATGTCCCATTGGAGAGAATTCTAAAGCAGTCGGTCACATTACTGTAGCTACCTGGGCTCAAGCATGGGCTGTTGGCTACTGCAAATACAATTTTCTTATACTTACTTGACACATGCAAAATGAAGTGCTAGATGACATGCTTAGCTTCACTAAATGGATTTCATTGAATAATATCAACTTTTYCCCCCCTTTCCTTTCATTATGTCCCTCCCAAAGTCATTATATTTAGAGACAGATTATTATTTTGCAAGTAGGAAGCAGAGAAAAAGCTTTTTGAAGATGTTGCCTTTTTCAAATTTATTTAACTGAGGTTTGCTTTTGTATAGAGGGCTTTGGGCTAGGAACTATCAGTGAGCGCACACACAGGAACATTTTTGTGTGTTCCTCTCTCCCGTGAAACGTACAGGAGTCATTGCTGAGAGGCACACGAGGAGAGCTGGTCCCACTGAGCTGTACCACAGGCAGGGGGGTTGCTTCCCTCTGGGCTCACTGCTGCTCCTTCGAGGTTCCTATGCCAAAAACGAGTTCCCAGTGATGGCTCAGAAGTAAAATGCTCACATGTCAGGAAACGCGTTATTAAATTTCACTTGTCAGCTTTAAGTCTGATGCTGGTGATACTGCCTTAAAATGCGCTCCTTCTTCGTACCATTGCTTAATTGTTCTGCAGTCAACTGATCTGAAACAGCAGTCAGACCATCAGGGACCATAATCACTGCTGCTACACCAAAATCAATGAAACTTTGCCGGTTTAACCCACTGGAGGTTTGGGTCATCGCTTCCGTTTATCCCAAACCAGCCAAGTCTCTGGGTTTCTATATCCATCCTGAACTGGCAGCATGTTGCGKGTGTCTGAAGTGTAGTGCATCCAGGGCCTTGCAAACCGAGACCCTGAAGAGGTACATTCATCTGACAAACATAATATTTGGTATCTGCTAACACAGAGACTCACTAAAGCAGGCTGGCCACTTAGGCAGAGAAAATATAAGAGGTTGTGTTCAATGTAGTGTATACAGGAGTCCCTTTTTCAGCATATATCCTATTAAATTAACTGGAAATGAGTGTTCATCAGTCTCCAAGGGAAAGAGCCTGAAGCCTTTTCTTTTCTCTTCACATCAGACATTCATCTAGGCCTTTGATCTTACTGCTCGTGACTACATTGGCTTACAGAAAAGGTCAGAAAACAGCTCTGCAAATACAAGTTGGATTTCCAAGGGCCAAATCCTTTAGTCTTTAGGTGGGAATTTTTCAATAAAATAATGGTCAAATTCAGCAGATCAATCCTATTCTTTTTATTCAGTCAGTGCTGTTGGGGTTGTGTGGAGACTTCAAATTCCCCATTGCTTCTCTCTAAAAGCAGGATGAATTCAGAATCAGGGTAAAGTTATCTTTTTTTTGCATGCTCAAAACCTTCAGCTCTTCCTTCTTACTCCAGGCATCCTCTTCAAGAAAATTCACTGATGACTGTCAGATATTCTTCCAGTTTTTGGCAAAAAGCTAAGGGAAAGCATTTCCCCTAAGCTTTAGGGAAAGTGGCTGGCCTCAGAAATCCTTTTGAATGCTTCTTGTTACTTCTGGTGGAGAATTAATACCTTCTCTGCTTTAGTGACAAGATTATAGCTACATCTACAGCCATTTGCTGTGACTCCATTTGCTTATAAACATGGAGATAAAGTCCAGGTTTGGCTTTGTTAAAGTGTCTCATTTTAGTGCCCCTTGTTATATGATACTATACTATACATAACAGTACTTGGAACAAAACAGATGTTTTTTGTCATAAAATTCTGCTCTGAGATAGGTGAATCTCACTTATGTTCTTCGTTGTTGAAGTCAGTGGCAGAGTCCTTCTGCAGAAAACAGCCCGCTTTCCTTCTCCAATTTGTATTTCTAAAATAGATTAAAAGTAAACTCCTGAACCTAGGCTCAGGAGAGAAGTTTAATGCCCCACTTGCAATCTGCATGTCCCCAGTTTGGGGAGGGAGAGCCATCACACAGGCTCCATGGCAGATGACACCTCCTGCAGTTATGCCACCATAAAGGGGCCCTTCTTGTGCCTTGTGAGGCTTTTCCAAGTGATAAATGGTGCTTTCCTGTCTCTTCATATCCATCAAAACCTCTTAATGAATTTGATTGCAGTCTGAAAGTGCACCCTTGCCATAGGAGTGAATTAACACCAAGGGGAAAAGTCAGTTTTCCACTAATTCCCATCATTTTTTTCATTTGTCACATTATCTCCTCAGCTTTAACATCCCTAATGCTCTGGGTATAAGCTACTGATTAATGACATAAACTTTCACCATTCTTCTATGCACTTGTTTAAAGCATGAAAAATGCAAGGCAAAATCAGACCACCTACAGAGCTTCTCTACCCTACCCTTTAGTCTCTGCGGTGACCTGCACAAGCAGATGTACTTTGTGGGATGTCATGGGTAAGTTAACAAGTCTGAGAGATTTCAAGTGAAAGTTTGTCACAAAGCTGAAGGAAGAACACTGTACTGTCAACTCCTTCATTCCAAGTGAGGACGATCTAGCCCAGTTTCCTGTAGCAAATGCAATCCTGGTGATACAGCACAAGGAAGGTTGGCTCTTGAGCTGAAGATTTGCTCTGAAGACCCACAGAGCCTTCAGGGCAACCTTGAAATACTTCCAGAGCAAATCCTCTGGCAAATGCATATTTGCATTAGCTTTTGCAATGGCTTTTTCTTCTCACTAACTTCTTACATGCAGAATCTGTCTAAATGTTTGCAGAAATCAAATCTAAGGGAACGTAAGCACYGAAACAAACACTTCTTCTTCCCAGGGAAGGGAGCAGCATTCCCCAGACTCCAGCCAGGAGCAATGTGTAAAAGCGTACATAACAGCCCAGGTTTTTGCCTGCCTCCTCCATAGTTAATACTCAGAACAACACCCAGACTTTGAGCCACTGCAGGCCACCTTATTGCTGGGCTATACTAGTTTTACGGGAAAAGAAAACTGAAAGACAGTGATACTTGGTCCCCTTATCAGATGCCTCATCGTTAAACAGTCCTGTCTCGCTTAACTGCTCTAAATTATACTTCTGTTCTGTCACACTGACTAATGGGCACTGTGGCCATTATTTTCATTTTAAACTAGATCCAAACTCAAGTCTCCATGGATGAATAAATGAATTAGTTTAGTTTATTGCAGTACTCAGTCCTCAATAAAATGTCAGAGGTAAAGTGGGATTTTTTTTTTTTTATGTTCTTGGATAGGAATATTCTGGGCACATGCTGTACACATGCTTCCTGGGGAAATTAATTATTGTTATTTTATTATTATTACAGTTTAACACTTGTATGGTGTTTTACATCTTCAAAGCACTTTGCAAACATTTAGCTAATTAATTAAAGTGCATTTCATGCAAACTGTTCTACTTCCATCTGGATTTACAATCAGCCCTCCTTTATGGGGAAATTATGTCACATATAAACTAAACTAAAATAAAAAGCTGGTTGTAGCTAGGAGCAGTATCTTGCGTGGAGCAGCGGGAGGTAGGAAGTAATGATGCCTCTACAGCTGTCACCCTCAGCTGGGGTCCTAGTGGCTGCTGTACCGCTCGCTGCTCTGGACAGCCCCTAACACCGAGAGACCTGCAGCTCACAGTGAGATGCACACCCAGCACAAGATTTAGAGACAACCCAGTGGCCTTATTTCAGAGGAGAGTTTTGGAAGTGTTGATGGCCGCCCGTTGTTAACAGCGTTCCTCCATCCTGTTTTCATCATGGGCTTGACAGCAGTTATTTGAGCCTTACCCCCAGTCAGAGCGATGGCAATGACATCCTTTAAACGTCTCCGTCCTGGAGATGAAGGTAACATTCATCACAAAGACTTTTTTACCCCTGTTGGAGTTCAATGAGGCTTGAAAGACACTGAGTGCGAGTGACTAAATGGGAACATTGCTTTTGACAATGTGGCATTGGGGAACCTGTGGCTTGTTGGTCAGCCTTCTCCAGCGCCAYGTGACAGGTCTGGCTCTGCCTGCCAGCCCGTCTGTCTCCCACATCAAGCCGTTAAAGGCAGAAATGTGCTCAGCCATTTGCATGAGGGGAGGAGAGACAGCCCTCGCTGCCCTCAGAAATGCCTTTGCTGGCTCACAAAGGATTGGCCCTGGTTACCTCCAGAAGAAGCTTTGCCAATGACTTTGAAATTCTCTACAGCATTTACTAAACAACCAGCGTAATCCCCAGAAGTACCAGATACAATTCAGTAGATGCAAACAGGGTCGTAAAATTGAGGAGCTCCCTCTGTCTCAAACAGATGGGGCCAGAGCCACCACTCAACAGYCTAGGCTAAGGACATCTTGGTTTAACTGGCATCCTGCTTCAGCGCCGGCTGCTAGAAACTAAACATATGTAATAGATATATATATATTATATATACGCCCAATGTGTTACACATGGAACATAAGAGGTCTGGACAACCATCACATCAAGAACTCTGGAGAATTGATGTGAGAATGAAAAAACAGCAGGAAAAAATCCACAGCTGGCAGAACTCRGGAATTTTAAAATATATTAGGACCAAAAGATAGTTTAACAATGCAGATGACTACTAGATTTGTGTGTGTGTGGTTCTGGAGAAAATATTAAAAAGAACAAATGTCAAAATGCCAAAAAAATTCAAGTTGAACGCAAGATGCAAACTTTTAAACAGGAAGAGTAATTAAGCAGCAGAATAATTTAGTGTCACAGATATTCCATCTTCCATGGTCTTTAAAACAAGACTGGATGCTCTATCAGAAGTTTTGCGTTAGCTGAACAGCARTTTGCACGTTCAGTTCAGCTAACTGGATGAAGTTTAGAGATGTCCAACATCAGAAGTTTGATGAGAATATCTAATGATTTCTTTTGTCCTTGAACTCCGCGAATAGCATAGTGTAGGACAGCTTTCATGTAGAAACTGATGTAAAAATTGCCTTAGAAAGCGTTCAGAGCTGGTGGGAGGATTGCTCAGCTGACAGAATGACAGCGCGCTGCTCCAGATCAGCAGCGTCCAGGGCTTTGCCAGGCTCATGCTGCATCGAGGGGCTCCAGCTCCTGTGTGCAGGAGTTAGACTTGCAGGGATGAGCATTTCTAGGGAAACAGCAGCATTGGGAAGGGATGCTCTGGAGCAGTGGAGGAAGAGGAGAAAAAGAACATAGCTTGTACCAGTGACCTGCTAAAGATAACCTGGAGGAAGAGGAAAAGACTGCACCAAAGAGGAAAAAAAACATTTTTGTGTTTTTTGTCAGAAAGACTTTTTAATAGTAAGATGTTGGTTTTCTTGCAAAGGTATTTTAATTGTTTTTTCCTATTCTGTATTAAGCTGGAATTTTGGCAGTCAATGGCCAGTATTTTCCAACTGAAAATTAAAATTTTCTCTTTTGGGACTCAATTAATTTTTAGGAACATGCCCAGACTTTGAAGGAAAACATAGATATGTCTTTAACATTTTTCCCTCCAGTGAAAACAAATGTTCTCTTAAAAAATAAGTTTTAATGAAAAACCTTGATTGCTGTAAGAATCTGTACAGTCACGGTAACCTAAGAAGCATGGTAAATTGTGCCTATAATACTTCAAAGGTATCCTGCTGCTCTCTTTGTGTCACTGCTATTGGGCTATCTGGTCATACCCAGTAAAACTGTGGCTGGTAGTAATTTAACTATTGCCCCAAGTCCATGAAAATCCTGATCTTTCACTTAAGCGAGAGCAGAAACCATTTTTGACCCCTGCTGCAGTTGAGATAGCTGTGCTTTCCTTTACAACCTGTTAAACATGTACAAGATCTAAGAGGATAGAATTAGGGTGAATGAGATCTCAAAACAACCAGAAGCTCATAGCTGTGTTTGCTTTTTGAATTCTAACACAGAAACTGTAATGTTAAATTCTAATTCACATTTCCTCGAAAGGAAGACGGACCAGGTTAAAGTTAGCTATGAATAGGCATTTTCTGTATCATGGCTGCATTCTAAAGGAAGCCTCCCCCTCTTTCTAATGATGCCCTTTGGCTCTTTGGTTTTTATCTATGTTGGTTTTCCACTTTGATGATCATTTCTAAATGGTTGCTTATTATTGTAATATCGGTTCTTTGCAGAATGCTTCAAGCAAGATGTTTTAAAATACAATGCATAGATACTGTTGTAACTACTACTGATAATATCTACCATGCCTGCAAGAACTTTCCCAGGCTGGGAAGTGAGGTAGTCCCAATGCTCCTGCAAAAGGAAGAATTCAGAGTTTCTCTTGTCCGAATATTTTCGAGTGCAGAAAAGTCTGTGACCGAACTTTTTTGTCTTCATAGGACAAAGGAGAACTCCTTACACTGAGACCCAAACAGGCTCCAAGGACCGCACAGAGCCATGGACTTGGCTCCTGGAGAACCACAGCAGCTCCAAGATAGGTGGCAGCCCTGGAAGTTAAAGGACCTCTGTAGAGCTCTACAATTTGGCTGGGCTTTCTGTGCAACACAAGGGGTGGGAGAGCAATTTATCTTCTGTCCACTCCCTCTTCAACTCTACTGACAACTGAACATCTAATCCTGGTAGGTGGACATCTCAGTGGCACCAAACGATCATGCACTGACTATTGCCCTCAAGATCATTTATGTGTACAAACCATGGCCCAGACTGAGTTTCTTTCCCCCAAGGAGGGAAGGGCTCCCCCTCCTACCAGAACAGCCAGCAGGTTTAGTTATGAAAGAAATTGCTTGGCAATATAGTTCATACTTGGCTGCTGGGTGCTGGCGTTTCCAAATCTGGCCCCCAGTGGATTACTTTCTTAAGCACAGGAGGGAAAGCTATGCATGGATTATCTCTTGGCAAACACTGGCTTTAGCTAGAGAAATCAAAGGGGAAGATATTTAAGAAATTATTTTCTTTTCCCTCTGTGCCTGGCTGCTTTCTTGCCTTCCTGAGACTCAATTTCTATAGCTGAGCTTCAATTTTCAGCTCTGTGCCACCTCTCTGAACTACAGATTGAATTTAGCGTGGTAGAATCAGTGAAGAGAGATTGACCCATCAAGTTCAGATCTTGCTCTATGTTCATGCTTCATCCTCCTCGTGTGTTTTGGGGTAGCTTGATAGTCAAAATGCCTGGCAAATTGTCAGATTGTCAAAGTGCAGTCTAAGAGGCTTCTTGCTCTTTTCCCCTCCTTTTCCCACTTGTCAAGTCTGAGTCCAGCTAAGGTATTTCTTGTGTATAGTGTTCCATCGGGCAAATGATCCTAATGAAGATGCATTTTTTCCCCAACAACATCATACCTTCCCAAACTGTTGGAATTAGCCTGCCCACCCAGGAGAGGCAACTATTCAGGCTTGAGGTTGCAGCAGGCTTGGAGGGATGGCTCTGGGTAGAGACGGAAGCACCACCATGACCTTCCACTTTGTCCCCATCCCCTTACTTCACCTGCTTTTAGATTTTCTTGAACACTGGATTGAACACTGCACATATCTTGTTCACATTTGAACCCTCTCTAACTGATGGGGGAGGCAGTAAATGAAGATTTCAGTGGCCCACTATCTGTTTTTCTGTAATGAACAGATGTCACGCGGGAACAGTCTTCAGTGACTGATGCCATAGTTGGCTGGGATCAGCTTTACAGMTGTACCTGTGAAGGCATCCTTTGAAAAAGGGACTTTGTAAATCATTCAGTCATCCCCATTTTAGCGCTCACACATCCTGACCACAGGGCAGGAGCACAGCAGCTTGGGCTACGCAGAAGGTCTTTATTCAGAGGGTTATTTTCATTTTTTTAGGCTGCCAATATCCTGTAACATTTCAACAAAGAACTATCTGTTCTTGGGCACCATTTTCTGAACAGAGAATCTGTCAAGTAAATATGCATGGTTTAATTTCAGTGATTCTTTGTTTGTTTGTTTAAGCCCTAATCCCCTCTAGGTTTTGAAAAGTCACTTTTTCCCTGCATTTGGTAAAGGCTGATTTCTTCCATCCCTCAAAAAAATCATGATGAAGCTTAAAATGAACCTTCCTTTTCCATCCAAAACAAACAAAAAAGTTTGTGTCCTTCCGTACTCAGCTGCCTACTGCGTTCTTGGAAGCAGGTTTGTTGGTTAGCTCAGACTCTCAGACTGGCTGCCTTTCCTCCTCCAGCACACGGCGAGTGCAGGCACAGTATTTTCAGGGCTGGCATGAACAGGCTTCCTGGCAGGACTTCTTGGTGATATATGAGGGGGGAAAAAAAAAAAAAAAAACACATGAATTTATGAAACCTCTTTCCTGCCATTTTGTGTCTGGTGTTTGGTTTATCCTGGGTTTAAGAGCCTGGATTGCAGCATTTCCCATTGCTGGGATGCTAATAATAGCTCTGTCTTATGTTGATTCTCTAGCGCCTAATAAGGAATGTGGGTTCAGCCCCAGTATCAGCCTGAATATAAATACAGATGCTTTTCTACTTGTTGGTCTACTTCCTTCTGGGAACATAGTATCTTTCAGAGTATTCACGTATCTGGTTCAAATCAGCGGACATCACAATTTTTAGGGAGCCATAGGCAAAGAGACAGGCAGTCGCGTACATAGCATGGATCACATAAACCTCACTTTCTCAGGTACACTGTCTAGAGGCCATCTTCCTCTGTCTGGCTGCAGATTCATCCAGGTCTGCAAGAGTTCTGTTAATCGAGACTTTGTCATCCCCGTTACATTTGGTGACACCTTCTGCTCTCTTACCTGTAAACTACAATAACCCCATCAGTCGCTGCCCTTTTCCACCGCCGCTGTGGTGAGGAAGGGCTGTGGTTAAACCGCCTCGCTTCTGTCCATCTGAATCCAGATCTTCCAACCCATTGCCTTTGTAAAAAGAGCAGAGTGAGAATCCCTGGCTCCCTTTTCCTTTGGTCTGTGTTTCTAATTCATTCTTAAAACAGCAGCAAATCCCACCCTCCTCAGCCCCCAGGGCCCCAGAGGAACAGAACGCTGTTAATTAATTCTAATGAACATCAGACAGCCAGCTCCTCTCTCTCTGCATTGGGACAGGGGTTACTTTTATCTCCATCATTTTCCTTCCTTGATCTGATTTCCCCCCGGCTAAATTAAATCTCCTCTGTTTCAATTGATTTTTCCTTTCTTCCTCTCTTTTTAACTGAAATAAGTTTACATAAATGTAAAAGTAACAAGACAAGGTCTCGGAACAGACACGTCAGCTGTCTGATGTGGCCCAGGCTGTTGTAAATCAATAGTAGTGTAGTTTTATTTATATTTTCATAACTCATTTGGTTCCCCCTCCCCTCTTCCTCCCCCTAAGCCTGAAAGCTAAGTTTTATTTAAATGTCACCAGTTCCTGGGAGACTTGGATGGAGCTGCCTGGCCCATTGGACCATTCATTTGATGCAAGAGCCATGAAAGACTCGGATTCATGTCACAGAAGCAATATTTCTTGCATTAGCTGTTTATGGATTTACACATCTTTGCATTTCTCAACAGTAAATAAAATAAATAACAGGCACCGAAGGCCTGGCAGCATGACAGGGACCTTTATAGGATGCAGAACAAGGACAAAATTAAAAGCTGAGAGAGTAAATAAATCTGCGGATAGGGCTTCTGACACTTGCATGGGTAATTGCTGCACTCTGTGCATTACAGTCATCATTATATCTGCGCGGGGTCAGGGGGAGTAGACGTCCTCCAGAGAGCATGAGGTTCTTGCTGTAATGTGAGACCAGCCTCGCATGGGAATCTGGTGTGGGCAACAGCCTGGGGATAAGATGGGAAATAGATGGAGGGTTAATGGCACCTTTGGTTATGAAAGCTATTTCTTATGTTCACCTAATAAACTTGGAAAGATTTGGCCTCGCGTAGGCAAATGTGATGGCTACCAACAGCAAACTTATTTGCTTAATTATTTCAAAAAGCTTCGGGTTATGGATGATGAAAGGCAATATTTGTATCTATTTGGACGAAAACATAATTCGACAAGCTTTCTGGATTGTGGGCAAAATTCAAAAGTATTTACACTGTCTGCTGTGTATAACTCGGAGACGGCCAAGGAAAACCCCATTGACTTGTGAGACTCCTTGAAGAAGTGCACAGCAAAACTACTCAGCTCTAAGACCGCAGGATTTGGCCCTATTTGCACACAGCACCAGCGGTGCATGGGAAGCTGTGATGGAGGGTGACAATTTGCACTAGTTTGCCCTAGGCGATCTGACTGCTCCTGGCTTTCTGACTGTCCTTGAGCTCCCAGATTTACTAGGATAATAAAGTTCCCATCAAAAAGCAAGTTTAATTATGTGCTTAACTTTCACCACATTCAGCTTAACTCCATGGTCTTAAGCTACTGCAACTTAAGTATACGTTCAGCTGCCTTGTTGAATTTAGGCCTAAAGCCAGAACAGATATGTACACACAAACAAATATGTATGTGTGTATACATACACATATACCCACATACAAAAAGCATATAACATTTGCTGTCACCATAACAACAGAATGTCTGCGTGTTGCTGATGTCTTGGTAACAGCATCTGCGTATGTCTGCACGTATGGGTACACTGAGTTGCCATGGGATTGGGTGTGGCATATACTTAAATAGAATAAGTTAAAAAACCCACATAGGCATAAGAAAACCTAACAAGACATCTATCTGCCAAATCATTATCCCTTTTACACATCTCCTTACAACCTCTGCATGCAGATCTGCTTTTTGTTATAACTAAGGAAGACTGAAAAGTCTTCGGAGCATCCTTTTTTTCCTGTGCTTGTCCCCAAAGCCCCACGTGAACTAGACAAATGATGGATAAAATTTAGAGAAAAATAACAGCATCACAACACAATGACATGTGGACAGGAATGAAAACTGTTTGCTGTGGTGAATCCTTTTCCCTTGAAGAATGAGTGTAACAGAGCACCAGTAATAATGCACCAGGGAGAAGGAAAGCAGTGTGAAGTCAGATATATCTACTTTGGTAAAATTATGCTCTAGTCCAAATGGTAAGAAATTCCTGTTACTCCACAGCAACCATTAACAATTAGGGATAGTTCTGTATTCCTGATTTTCTAATACAATAGTTAACCACACAAAACAGTGACACAAGCATTGATACCTAAACTATTGCACTAAGATTAGTAAGTTTGTTGGGTGCCTTCTGAACAGAAATAAGTCCAGCCGCTCACATTCATAGCCAGAGTTCAAGGGAGTCATTGCTACATTGGCCCTTTTCTAAAAGCCATCTTCAATCATTAGGTTTAGGTGTAGCTATGAACTATCTTGAAATTAAGTCGTTTTCCAGATTTCAGGATAAAATCCCAAATCCTAGACACTAAACATCACACATCTGATTACTGCAACAAATTTTAGTTGCCTGTCACAAGAATCTACCAAAGGCCTTAAAATTTTGCAAAACAAGAGCAGGGAGGAGAGAGGTTAAAGACTTACCTGTGCCTTTTTTTTTTTTTTCCCCAGCCCTATGATCCTGAATTTATATCTTGTATGTGATCATTTTAAGTTGTACTGTACACAATTGCCCATTGATCTGAATATCTATAAAAGCCTTCTTTAAATCAATCCTGAATTTTAGAAGAAAACACCTTGACAAAGAAAAAGGGTAGTGGAATGTACTGGGCAGAGAGAGCAGTGAAGGAAGGACATTCCTGGTTTGAGGTCATCCTAATGGGAGTAAAAGGCACTGATGTTAAAAAGGACATTATAAAGAAGTGCTATAGGACAACTGTCATTGCATGAGGATCATGACAACACTGTTCATATCAAAAGAAATCAAAGCTATTACTTCCATTCTATGCAGTCATGCCCATGAACTTGTGGATCTTTGAAATTGCCCTCCTGCATTTTTCTTGCATTGATTTAACAAATCATTCTCACTGGTTTTATTAAACTGGAAGTGTAAATCCTGGCCTGACTGCCATTGCATCTCAGTCAGTAAGAAATTATATTTAGCAGTGATGAAATTAATGCCTGAAAGGACACAATAAACAACAAAGGAAGAATGACAGAAAGAGAAAATATCAGGGAAGAAAAAAAMCAACAAAAAACCTAAGAAGCCAAGTTGCATTAGGTTGTGTTTGATTGCAAATAAGACTCTGATGGCAGCGCTCCACATATTGTTCTTCTAAGTATTCATGCAATCAAAATGTAGGAATTCTCCCTTTGGAACAGGGACGAACTCCTCTGCAGGGCTGTCTTCAGCCCTTGCCGCATACGAAATGGATTTTGTTCAGGTTTCAGAAAGTCTGATTAATAGTGCCTGTCTCCACATCCCTGCTCGTACCAGCGACAGTGCTTTACAGGCGGACTCGTTTGCTGGCGAACTTGGCTGAGAAGTGCTGCAGACTCGCTCCATGTGGGCCAGTGAATACCCAGTCCCCAATGCACTATTTCATTTACCATTCCAGTTCTTGTTAAACGCCAACTTTCCGTAGAGAACCACGTGCGATACCAGCTCCTGGAAGCCTTTTCTAGAAGCTTACACCAGTAACGCACAGGGCTGGAGTCTAACCAAAGCCTGGTAACAAAGGGCTCTGTAAGGTAATCCACTGAGCCTCGCAAGATCTCATCTCTAATGTGATTGTATATTTAAAAGGAATCTAATTTTAAAAGCCATGAACAGTTATATGAGCATTAGGAAATTCTTATAAGAATGGCTGATTTCTGCAAACTTCTTCAGCTCTTATAGAAGAATTCTGTAGAAATCCATAGGAAAAAAAAAACGTCTCTGAAAAACTTTGGGGTGAGAAGGTTAATAGAAAAATCATATCTCTGGTGTGGCATTTATTTTTTTTCAGTGCACCTCAGTATAGCATTATGTAGGACAGCTAAAGGGGGGTGGTTGAGGAAAATCTATCAGAAAGTAACATTTTCTAATCTAGTTGACTACAGTTCTGCCCTGCAAAGAAATAAAGACTCTCTCATCCCATGAAGCTAGGAACTGTGAAAAGCAGATAGGAAATAATTTGTCAATAGATTTGCAGATATCAAACGGATGCGAGAGGTTAGGGCAAGCACACAMCTCTGCACAGAGCCATAGTTTGTGTAACATTTTCTTTAGCAGCTCAGGGAAAGCAAATAGTTTTCCATGAACCTTTTCAGTGGAGGACAATAAAGAAACAGGCCCTCAGCAGCTGCTGCCTTTAATTGCTTTTCAGGTGTTCTCAACACTGGCACCTCTTGCCTGCTGCACAGACCAGAAGCCAAAAGAAGATTTCAAGTAAGAGTCCAAGGAAAAAACAATTCCACTAGTTCAGAAGACTGTTCAATAGGTTTCATGTTGAGAACAGGGTGTACTTTTTCAAGGTTTGCATTTGTAAGGTAAACCTAGGCAGCGCAATGGCCAAAAAAAGTCAGTGTGGGCACCTAATTCCTTTGGCCTCTTGCAAATCCACTCTAAGATCATTGATCCAACAACAAAGGGAGTGCCGGGAGTTGGTTCAAGCAAAGCTTTGATTTAAGCTACTATACAGCAAACACTCCAGTGATTTCATCTGCCATGAAAAGAAAGTCCTAAATGCCAGTAAGTGCAACAGGCATTAGCTTTCCCTGGCAGTAAGATTTTGTGGGTTTATTTATAGCCTATTAGCGCTCTCATGGAAGGTAAGGAACAATAATCTAAAATGGAGTCAGCAGTTGCACTGCCAGAGTTAGAAAATCGACTGCTCTAACAATACATCTTGCTTCTGGCCCAAAAAAAACCTTGCCTTGTCCTGCTCTCCTGCCTGTCCATCCTCACACACTTTACACCCTCACAGGTCCAGTTGGGCTAAGGAGAAAGGAAATCTGCATTTTGCTGAGCAATTTTAACCAAAACCCGGAGCATACAGAACTATTGAGAGGGTCCAGAAGGTGACTGTTCTCTCCCAGAAATATTCTAGTGGAAGTAACATTTTTCTTCCCTTTTGGATCCAACTTTGCCTTGCAAAACCCTCAATATTTTAGGTGAAAACTATTTTGTTTCCATAAAAAGGTCTACTCTATCAAAAAGCCCTGTTGAGAGAAAACAGACGGCCTCCAGAGACACCCTCAGAAGTACTATGAGTAGTGACACAGTATTGTCAAAACCTCACACCCCAGCCTCTACCTAAATAACATTCCTCCATGCAGCAGCCCCCAACTCCAGCTTTCTGTTCCTCTGTTTTCCTGGGAGAGATAGCAGAGTGGGTGTAGGGAAGCTATAAACAGAGCTGCAACAGGAGGYACCAGCCTTCCTTATGATAAGGTGAAAGAAGAGTACAGTTGTTCTTGATTACTAATTGAATAATTGAATTACAGGCTCACCAGAAACCCCAGGCCTGGTTTAAATGATGGCCAGGTGGTGCTGTTTGCTGTGGAGGAGCTCTCCTTCTCTCTGTCCTCACCTCCAGGAGAACAGAAAGAAGCCCAATTCCCAGCAGCTGCTGTCCAGGAGCATTAGGCAGAGAAGAGTCAAGGGAGGGAGAAGTTCATTTTTGCAGTCAAGGCTCTGGAAGAGATGCCACTGTGTATTTAGAGAGTTGGCTTCTCTGGGTAGCTGTTTCCCCTCCTGCAGCAGAGGTTGGATACAGTTTGTGAGCCATGCCAGGCTTGGCCATGGACTCCTGTCAGTGCACCAAGTGATTTTCCTAGGKGTGGCAGTGAAGATGACTCCAGACTTGGCTGAAACTTGCTGGAGAGCTTCAAGAAGAGAGGAGCAGCGGGGAAGAGCTGGGCCTGCTTGATTAAGGTTCAGATAAATGCTATGCATATCTCTACTCCTGATTTTCTAGGGATACTTAAAGTTTTAACTAATACTAACGATAGTAATACTCAAGACTTTCCTATTTCTAGTATCTGCCTCTTCTACCTTGTATTGGATCTGAATTGCCACCCTTGGCTGGCCCAGACTTGTGTTACACCAGCTTAGTTAGAGCAGCAGCAGAAAAAAGAGCAAGGAGATGTGTTCCCCTTCTCAGTGGACTGGAGTAAAGGTAAATGCCTGGAGTCTGCGTGCTTTTGGCTTAGAAAGGGGACAGAGCAGCTGTACGAAGCAGACTGTGGAGGGCTCCCTGTTCCTGTTCGGAGAAGCTGTTGGATGAGAAACGTGTCAAGGACTGCAGAGTAAGTAAAGAGAGCAGTCCACTGGTGGAAGAAGGGTTTTAAGATCTCATCTATGAGAGTAGCAGAAAAGGATTGACAGGGAAGGGCTGACCTGTAAGGCCCATTCAGTTCAAACAAGAGCAGCCAAAGTAGAGTGATTCTCTCCTAAAACCATCCTTTAGCAAACTGTAAGTGGAAAAACTCCTCAAGCCTTGGCTTTCCAGAAAGGGGGAAGTTAAAAGAATGTTTTAAATTCCTGCAATGCAAAGCTGCTTTGAACATGTGAAGCTCCAGGTTCCTGAGACAAGGACTTGCACACGTTACCTGCTGCACAGCAAAGAAAGGTGCTAGAGGCATGCTGTGTTACCAAGAGTATGGCAGAACCATACCCCAGAAAAGAACGGAGAACTAGATAGGCACTGTGCGTGTGTAGACCCATCACAGCACGTGGGTTCGTGGGACCGGACAGAGGTGAGGAGTACATGTTGGGAGAAGGGAGGGGACCTGCAAGACAGCAGACTTGACTGAGTACTAAAGAAGGGATCGCAGGCCCTGAGGTACAAAGCACTATTGACTTCCACGCCTTGAAGATCCATCCCATGCATACCTGGGCTCCTCTGCAATCCTCAATAAGCAATGTCTCACTCCATGAATTACAGCAGAGGCAGGAGGAGACATCATATCCTACTTATACTGAGCTACAGCATGAAGGCTCAGCCGTGTACTTTTATTCCAGAAGATATTTATACCACATGCCAAGGCCTCCAGAGTCTTGTTCTTAACTTCAAACTAACCTCTTCCCTCTCCCACCAGTGGGAATAACCCTGGCTAGTTTCTCTTCTGTACACCTGATTTTTCTTTGCTAGAAATCTTCTCAGATTTGAGTTGTCCCGGAGCTCTGAGTTATCTGGCAGGTTTAATCATGAGGTATGCCACAGATGAGATGTTGAGCTTGTGGAGGAATAATGCTGAAAAGGGCAGCTGGGACCCAGATTCTGGTGATCAGTGTATTATCTGTGTGGTCCTCAGAAGAAAATGCTTTGGCTGCTCCCATTTAAGCAGCAGTGAGCAGCAGAGCAGAAGGAAAGGAAATACAAGGTCTTAAATGAATCCAATTACTCATGCCATTAATTTAGATTTACTTGAGTAGTTAGAGCATGCTAAATAAACAACAATTGATTAGTTAGATCATGTTCATTTGAAATTTAACCATGAGTGGATGGATATTTATCTTACAGTCTAACTGTAAAGGTTTGCCAATATGGTTCTGTGGTATTTAAAAAGAGGTCACTCGGACTTTTTCGTTTTGGATTTGCAATTATTCCCAGGATCATTTTCATCTGCAAGCCTTTTTCCCTGGGTAAGTGATAGTGCTGTAGTGATGACAGGTGTAGGTGACACTTTTTTGCATATTGCAATCGAACTAGACACACACACAAAAGAGTATATGTGGAATGAACCCTAAGGTTTGCCTTTAGCTCACGTGAAGATCAGCTACTGCTCACATAAGGAGCCAATGCTGATTTTTACTCTTGAGGGAAAACAGCAGGGTATTACTTGAAACCTGCATCGGTTACAGCAGCTGTAGCAGAGAGAGAGAATACAGTCTTCATGGGCTTTGCAATGAAATCAAGCTAATAAAGAGCTGGTGGAGCAGAGACATGCATGCTGAAGCAACTGAAGAACAATAACTCATTTCACATTGACTACATCACGTGTATTAAGTGGTGGGGGAAAAAAAATCTGGATGTTTTTATTGATTATTTTTATTAAATCCCCCTTCTTCCCATTTCCTCTTGATAAAATCMCTGTCTTACCCATAACTCAAACACATCTGGATGTGGGTTCCTTTCTCTCTCCCCACATACACAAAAAAACAGAGGCAACTTTATCCAACACTTCCCTGTGACATGTTCTACCTCAGCCTTTTCCCTGTGAAAAATACAGCAAGGATTATCTCCACTCTGAATTGCTCTAAGTACTCAATCTCTGACAAAGAAGAGAGTGAGAAACCATTTCTTCTGGGACTTAAAATCTTAATCTGAACCCAGGTAAAATGATTATAAAGTAATGTACTACTTAACGACATTACTATCAGCCAACATTTCCTGTCCATTAATAAGTTTCTGAGACTGCTGCATGGATGAAAATGGAATTTTAAAAATAATTTATTATTTCCTCCAGTGGAAACAGAGTTAGGAAGTAGGTATGTGTAAAAACAGAATACTCTCTTATGTTCAGGGGGTCTACATAATCTTCTCTCTGGAAGGTACATCTTGATTTTTATCAGACATTTGTGGATCTTTGGTTTTTTTCCTCCATAAAATCTGTATTCGGTTCCAGTCAGTCTGGTTTCTGTATACTATTTTTATAATGGAAACACTTTGACAATCTTGAGATAAAGCCCAGTTCTCCCAGCCATGGAATATATGTGTAGAGAGAGCGGAATATTAAAATAAGCTCTGTATTGTGAATCGCAGCAGCATTCTGCCCATGGCTTAGAGAAAAGTAACAAAGGTTTAGATGGCAAAATTGGGCTGTTTCTTTRCAGATTTTATTTGCTTCTTTCATTTGATGGTCTTCACTGTTTATCAACTCAGTTGTTTTTATCTTTGTCATTTTCCATGCCTCTGAGTACCTGAGTCAGTCTTCTTCAAAGAATGCCCTTGTAAATGAAATATATTCTTCTCCAATGCATTTTTAAAGACATTAAAGTACTCTCAAGTTCCTACTTGGAAAAAAAATCAGATCTGGCAATTTTGCAATATTTCAATTGTGTCAGGTTGTATTTCAAGTAGACAGTCCTAAGTGCAGTCTTCTAATTAAAATTAACAGATATTATCAACTTATTAAATTAGCTTCCCATCTGGTGATTTCACTTTTTAAAATAAAATCTTTTTTGCTTAGAAAAAGTCTCAAACCAACATAATAAGTGCTAAACTGATCTTGGTACTGCCAATGCAACAAAGTCTTCCAAAAGGTGAGGGTGACATTGATGTAGGGAAGAGAGAAGTTGATAATCCTCATACAAASTCTAGTAGTAGAAGATGAGGACAGCTTGGTGGGGAAGGGGGTGACAATGATCCTGAATGTTTTACTGACTCCAGATCAGTTTTTATTGTAAGAGTTTTCGCTAAAACTCCCAGCATCCCCCTTCCATCGGCTTGTGAGTCCTATGTGAATGACTCCTATTCTAAATAGCATGAGTAGATTTAGAAATAGATGTCTTATTAATGTATATCAYGTATGAATATTTGATATTCCAAAAAGGAGGGAAAGTTCAGCTAAATAGTCAATTTATTTTACGCAAAGCCATTCTCACACCCCTTAGTTCACTCTTGCTATCTTCTAGCATAGGCAGCAGTGGCCATTTGATAGATGAAGTGTGGGTTCAGGTTTTCAGGCCCGGTCTCAGCTTCATCGCCATGTGTTCCCCCCAAGACAGGGATGTCAGGAATGTAGCCTCCTTGCAAGCTGTGACACTATGAGCTGCCAGCGCTCAGCCTGTGCTGCCAGGGCCAGCAGCGATAACACATGCTCCAGACCAATCCATGTAATTCTCCTCTGCCTCATCCCAGTACTAAGGGATGTGCTGAGAGCCACTTGGCTGCTGTCTTCAGCTGCCCAGGGACAGGCACCCGCCCTGCAGTGCTGCTCCCTGGGGAGGACAGCAAGAGGAATTTCTTCTCAGCTCTTATTCCAGAATGCTCTGACCTTTTTAACTGAAGGATTGTCTAATTTTGAAAAAGAAATACAAAGAAACAAATGCCAAGGACACTCTGATGCAGTGTAGCTACATGAGTTTTCACTTATAAAAGCCTAAAATAAGGCTGAAYTTTGAATGCTCTTTAATTGGATTCATTCTTCTCCATTTTGTTTGCTTGCATCCATGGGAATTTGTGTATATAGCTTAAAACCTCTTTTTTCTTTTTTCTTTCTTCCTCTCATCTGGAAAATCACTTCCTGATGCCTTGAAGACTCCCCAGGACTGGAGGCTCACAGATTAGCAAATACTGCTCTGGCCAAACAAGATATTAGAGAAGACAACTGGCTCTATAGTCATTCACACGCGTTTCCACTGCCAAGAACCTGCACAGGGCAGGAGGAGGACTGGACAAAATAGGGATCCAGAATCCTGAATGTTTTATGAATCAGAGGAATTTCTGGGAAAGTAAAATCTAATAGATAGCATCTGCTGTACCTGGCAGTGGTATCCTAGAATAGATTCAAGTTCTTACAAGCTTACTGCRTATGACTCAAAGCCACCCTCCTGAAGATGCAGAGGCTGTAGGGTCCGTGGGAGGATGGGCTGGAACTCAGCGCACCAGGATGTGGGCCAGGTGACAAGGACAGATCCATCATGTCAGCGGTTCCCATTTTCTTGGCTTCCCGCTGCCTGGAGTCAGTAAATAAGGAGCAAAATTACAAAGGAACAGCTACGGACAACCATCTGCTGGAAGAGAAAGGAATATAACTGGAAAAATTACTCAGCTGGCTGCAAGAATAGCTTTTGGCCAAAGTTCCTCCCAAATGGCCGTGTTCACTTCTGAGAATGGAGATGGCTCAACTGAGACCAGGAAGAGTGATGTAGCGTGATGGGCGAGAGCAATCCCACCCTGGCAGCACAGCCAGGACCACTGCGGTCACTCACTGCAATTATTCTCCTGTGCTAAACTGTCAGTAAGGGGCAACAGCACAAGCTGCACCCTGACTTGTCACAGATTTGGGAAGATTTCTGGCTACACTGATCCTCAAGTTAACAGCTAAAACCAATGTAGTTTACACCACTGATAATTGTGACCCATTTTTCCCACGAGGACAACCCACTGAGATTTCTATAGCAGCTTAACTCTGAGTGGCCCTTAACAAAGCCTTCCACTATGTCAGAAGAGCTACTGTGCTGTGTTAAGGGAGGCATGATTTTACTTCAGCTTTCTATTACACTTATAATACACACAATGTAAGAAATAATTAAACCTTCTCTCTTTTTTCCATTTCGGTGAATGCCTCCATGCAGTCATAAAGTGGGTGCAGATTCAGAAGAATGTGTCTCCTTCCAGTAATGGGTCTGGGATAAAGACCTCATCAGTCTGATATCTACTTGGGATCCTGGCTCAGTAGTGATGGGGCAGTAGCATTACTGTTGGATACCAAAGCAAGAAAGAGAATTTTAGCCCTTAAATTATTGTGTTCAGCTCCCTCCCTAACAACCCTGCCTCCACAGAAATGGAAAAAAAAAAAATCAGAGAGGAGCATTTTGTTAGCAGATGAGGCAAGAAATTCAATACAGATGACATTTGCTTTGCAAAGCAATAAAATAAGCTCAATCTGTTTAACCGTTAGGTACTTTAAGATAGGATTTAGCACAGAATATTTTCAAAACCCCATAGCAATGTTAAGCAATCAGCCCTTAGGACAGATGTGGGGTGGAGATGAGGAAACGGAGGCAGAGAAGTTGAGAGAGACACCTTGAAGATGAGCTGTGGCAGAATTGCAGTTAGGACTCTTGGGCTTTGGGGTTTTAGCCCAGGAGCAGAATATGTCTAATCCTGCTTTGCGCAGCGAGGTAACAAGCATGACAAAGGCTGATCAGCATTTCAGCAACCAGCTGGGCATGTTGAACTTGTGTTCTCCAACAAGAGGGTAGTGGGACCTCAATGTGGTGGCCTTATATGAGCAGGACCTCCCAGCCACGATGGCTCACACCTACCCAGCTGCTGTGACCTCTTCGGTCCCAGGGCTATGGAGCATCTTGTGCTCGTGTTCCCGCAGTACTGTGTTAACAGCTGCCAAYGTCTGCAGCCCTAATGAAGGCACTCCTGCACGTGACACTGATGTTCCTGTCTCTGCTGCTCGTTCTTCCAAGACTCAGAACACCAGAAATCTGTTTTAAAAAGGCAGCTCTCTTCTTACTTCAAGGGAGCGTGCCGGTGTTTAACATGTCGGGGCAAGTCATACCCACGAAAGTGCACATCTGCTTTCTGCTGAGATAACGTGAGATCCCCTGCTCAGTCTTGTGTCAGGAAATAATTCAATTCTTTGTAATTGGATTCAAAGCGTAACAGCTCCTACTCCTCTGCGTAGGTCAGTGATGTCCAATGAAGGGCTACCGAGAAACCAGCCAGATCAACTAGCACRTGAGCACCCAATCAGTTACTGCAAAATAGCCTAAAATACAAAGCAGAATAAAGCCTTGGCACATGCTATTTCCGACACAAACAAAAGCTTCCGATTAATATTGGAGCAGTATGCAAAATACCTATCACAGCTTCACGGATATTCAGAAACAACAGCTGGTCTTTTCATGAATGCGTGTAGTTAAGATCTAGCACAGGTTAAAAGTTCATTGTTTCCGTTATACTATATGTATATGTATACATACATAGCTATACATGGAAGTATGGTGAGGGTGGGCAAATCTATTGGCATTTGCTTCCTAGGAGGGGTGCCTGCCTGTGTGTATCTGCATGATGGAAAGGTCTTGTTCATTAGCTCAGGATGCTCATATTATGTATATTCTATTAAGCACATATTGAATATGCATCTCATTTTCATTTCAATTAGGATCTGAGGGCTGATTTCATTCATGACTATTGATTCCTTCCAAGCCATTTGCATTTTATTCTGTTCATTATTATTTATATGGTCTGTGCACTCTGAGTAATTTAAATATCCCTCTCATGATTGCCCCCAAGTGATGAATTATATGCCCTCCTTCAAAAACCAACACAACAAGCCCTATGTTAATCCTCTGATTTTTCTCTGTGTATTTATGGTGCTTTCTGTACTGGGGCTTTAGTGCCTTCTGTGGGCTTCGGAGCAGGTGATGCATTGCACAGTGAAGACGATTTACTGCATGACAAACTATCGTACCACCTGTAGTTTTCCAGTAGAAAGATATATTTCGCCCCCAGCTTTGGTGAATAGTATTTCCCTGCCCTGCCAGGGTCCTGGGTCTCCAGGAACAGTTGACAACATGACAGCTGAATAGCAGATACCTCCTCTCTTCAGAAAATCACTCCAGAGTTTTGTCCCTGACTCGTGAACCAGGACAAGCAACACTTCACTCCCAAATCCTCTCCCTCCCCAAGCACACCTTCTTGCCTGACATTTCATAGTGTCATAGGATTAATTACCTGTTGTACTGTTTTTATAGGAAGGCTGTGTCCTTTTAGGTGAGATACTGTGGTTTAAGTTTTTTAGAGAGAGGTTTTAGTTCAGTGGTTTGCGTATACAGATATGTGTGACTGAATTTGCCTGGTCCCTGAACTCCACGGGGGTGAGTGAAGAACTGGAGATTCTTCCTGACGCATGGAGGCTCCCCAATGCCTTTTGATGATTAGACAGGTGCTGCCTGAGATCAAATTTGCACAATCCTTAGCTTGGAAATGAACAGACAGGAAACTTCAAAAGAGCTAGAATTGCAGTTTAAATTGCAACCACATTGTGTTTTCATTGGAAGAGCTATGCAATAATTAATTGCTTACTTAAATGTAGGTCTACATCTGAAAAGGCTTTTGGGGGATTTAAGAAGGTCTGCACATTAAATCTGACAGGAACATATGCTCCTATATTGTTTTGATCTACCTTAACAGAGCTGGAAGGACACAAAAGTGCAATAAAAATAAAATACAAACTGAATGTTTCTAGGCGTAGAAAAACATTGTTTGCTTGATTAGATTTTGATGCAAATGGATAAAAAGAGGAGAGAAAAAAGGCAAAGGAAATTCTTTTTTCTTTCAACAAATTAACCCCTCTGTCCACAGTTCAGGTTTTCATCCACCCATCAGCTAAAGCAATGGCATCATGCCACGTGTGCAGTCTCTGTTCAGAAAGGAAAGAATGAATCCCTGGCTATCAGGTCTGCCGTTGCTTTTCTCCACTCCCTTGGGGAACCCTGTGCTCTGATATCAAGTCGTAGCAGAAGACAGAAAGTCCCAAGACACTTCTCCAACACACACGTATTAAGGACAGGTTTAAGTTGGACGGATGTTATCTAGAGATTATATTTTTGGCTCTCCAGTCACCAAGTTAACTGACTAATAATTAGCGTCCTGGCTACTCCTAGGGGGGAATCAACGTGGCAGGAAAGAACTCACAGTGCAAGTGCAATTTAAGTGCTGAGGATTCCCTTATAGACAGCAGCAGTGGGGGCAATAGCAGCTCCTCAGCCCATCAGGCATGTAGGGTAGATGGATAGGAGAGAGAGATGTAGGACAGACAACAGAAAGAAGAATAGCAAAGCTTTCAAAACTGTACTAGGCATCCTTAAACAGAACAGGAAGGATGAGATGTTGGCCAAACTTTTAATTTCTTACAGCAAAAGGTGCATAAAAATAAATATACTTGCATTTTTCCCAGTAAAATTATTTTAAGGAAGCACAGTAATACCTTTAGTAACATGTTAAGGTTGATGATCAAAGCAAACGATTTCACAGTTTTCTGTGTGTAACTAGGTGGAGTTTCAGCTATTTATTTTTATCTGTAAAACCTCACCTGCCTTGTGATTTGGACATATAACTGACAGATGCCCTTTCTTGCCAGGCTGTTGAAATTGGTAGAGCCCTCTTAGTTGAGCTTTGTTTAGCTCTTTTCCTTAGAAAAGAAAGTTTAAAATCTATCCTGTATCTCATTGAAAAGGTGGCACAATCTGCACCAATCAGCCCTGCCCTGGAGTTATTTGCAGCTACTGACTCTACTTCATCTGTACTTCAAAAGACTGATTTGAATACATGGAAAATCTGAAGTATCCTGGCTGTAAACAGAGGCAGAAAAGTGAAGATTTTGTCTTTTACCAGCAGATGACAACATGGACTAACTGCCGGAGAGGGACAGACCTGTAAAACTTTTATCTCTTAAGGGGAAATATGTCAGAAGCCGACATATTTCCCTTTGGTAAAGGTTATTTTCAGGACCAAAGACCTGATCCCATGAGTGGTTGTGGACAGGTAGGTCCTGCCCTGATGGAGACTCCTGGTGTAAATCAGAATTGTATCCCAACATCTATCTGTATTCTGAGACAGAGCTCCATCCCAAACACCTGGCTATAGGGTTGTCTATAAATTACCAATGACATTGTCAGAGCTACTTAACTGACTCCCCTACTGCAACAGAAGCAGGGTGTATGCGATGTACAACATGCAATGGAATAAATCTCACACTTACATATCATTGCCGGCTACCTGCATACCTCACATTAAGACACTTTCATGTCAGTGCACCGAGATGCCCAAAAACCTGTCACGAGCTCAGAGAACTTCTAAYAGGGGAAAGGAGGGAGCAAGGGCTTGACAAGATGCCCCTGGAGTTTGCTTTCGCTGCATCAAGGCAAGGAGAGTTTGTTTCTAGAGTTCTTGTTGCCAGTTGTCAGGCACAACCAGCTCTGAAACCCAAACCAGTTTACAGGTCACATTTGTGAAGAAATCCGTCATTTTATCTGGCTTTTCAGGGTCTTGTAAACTGGGGCAGCCAGCCTTAATTACAAACTCCTGTTATAAAAGTTGCTTATTCCCAAAACCATGGGAAGGGAGGATTTATTTCCAAATAAATCATAAACTTTGCCTGTATAGAGCTGCAGCTGGGAAGCTCACCTCTTTGCTACCAGCTTCTGAGATGTGCCCAATGAGTCCCTGGGAAGATACATTTCCCTATTTCATTGTTGTAAAAATAAAAGCCCATTTAGCTCAATGTACAAAAGGCCCTATTGACGCCAGAGACTACACTTGATAGAAGTCAATTATGTTGTACGTACCCCTTAAAAAAAAAGGGTTCATGTTTCTTTCGTACGTAAACTGGGTATTCCCTAGTTTATCTTGGAATAAATGCTTTTAAGCAGCAGAGCAGATCAAAGGGCTCTGGTCCTCGCCTCTCTGCAGCAGCCACTGAAGATGCCAGAGTGGTGCATGCTCCCCAAAAACCAAGCTGCTCAGTTATTTCACTCCTTGAGCCTAAGTTACCACCACCGTCTACAAAGGCGAAGCTGTGGGCTGCACGATGGTGATAAGACCCAGAACTGAAGCACTCACAAATGGCAGTCGCTACAGAACAGCACAACGGATTCTTTAATTAAGTCTTCCCTTCCCCTTATTAAAATTCAGGAAAGATTACCAAGGAATTTGTACTGTATCTGGAAAACAAATCATAACAATTACAGCAGGCTGCCCCAGGCACGCTAGATTGTAGCTTATTATTCCACAAAGGCTTGATAAATGTGTAAATTTATATAGAAGGCTTCTGCATGTCATCATCACTGTGCAAAGACTCCCTGCTTTCCATATCCAGTTTTAGAAGGAAGACCAGCTGGCTAGAGTCCCTTGAATTATTTGCTGTTGTTGTTGAATTTTTAAAATACATATAAATTATGTCTCCCATCTACAGTTTATCTACAAGCTGTCAAACTGGGACTCATTCATGCTCTTTTTGATGCCTACTGAAAAGCCGCCTAGCAGCTCAGTTAACCCTCTGGCCCCACATCCATTAAACATCACAAAAAACAATTACTTTCAGATTCTAAACATGCATTTTTAAATGCCACAGGTTTCTCTTTAAGGAAAGAAGCAAACCTTAAAGCATAATTGTTTTATACCTATGAGCTTAATATAGGCATAAAACAGGCTGATTTGCATATGTACACATCTGTAATGTCAGCCTGTGTTTCCCCCCTAATTGATTAAATGGCGGGTCAAGGAGGGAGGGCGCGGTGAATCAACCATTATATGCATTTCCACTTAAAAGGGGAGCTTTGAACAAAGATCAGGGCTAGATTTGTTCCTCTTCATCACGTCCTTTGCGTACATGATTCCATCGTGAAGCCTATTGACGAGGCTTATGGATTATAATGCCAGAAGGGACTGCCGAGATCATCTCAGCCAACTCCCCTGTATAAAACAGACCAGAAAACGTCTCTGAATGAACATCTGGATGAAGATCAGAGGTTTGGAAAACATGTCCACTCTTAATTAAAACATAGCCATCACTGGATAATCCACTAACAACCCTGGGGAAATGTTGCTAGTGGCCACGTTGTTTAACAACCACCTCTTAGTCAGAGGGCAGACAGATCCAGCTTCAGCTCTTAGCTGTTGGATTTTGTTCTCCTCTAGCCTGCAAGTCTGAAGAGCCCTCACTTCTGAGTTTTTCTTCCATCTGCAGCTATTAGAGATGATGATGTGTTGCCCTTTAGGCTCATCAACAAAACACTAAACAGATTAGATGCCTTTTGTTTTTAAACAACTATCAGGTTGCTCAATCTTCACATCTTTTCTGAACCCTCTTTAATTTTTCAGTGTCCTTTTTGAAGCGGGGACATCATACTGGGACATGGCATCCACTTGAGCCAATGTCCATGCCTGATATAATCTCTCTACTTTTACTATTCTCCTGATTTTATATCCAAGACCTCAGGCTACACTGTTGCACAGGGATCTCCTTCACTATGCTCTCACACATTACAATTTTTGCAAGTTTGGAGTCATTTATATGAAGCTGGTTCAGTGTGCAAGATGCCTTATGGTTGCTCTAGAAAAGAGGAAAATGTAGATTTTTGAAAGATAGTGCTTACATGTTCTGTTTCCCAAATACAGCAAAATAAATGTGAGGTCAGCTTTCTAATARATATGTTACCAGGCACCTTTGGCTATTGCTCAGAGGTTTCACTGGAGATGTCTTCATGGAAATAGGGTATCTTAATTTTGTGCTTCAGTAATCCTTTCTATTCTACTGTGCTGGTTTTGGCTGGGATAGAGTTAATTTTCTTCACAGTAGCTAGTATGGGGCTATGTTTTGGAGTTGTCCTGAAAACGGTGTTGGTAACACACTGATGTTTTGGTTACTGCTGAGCAGTGCTTACACAGGGTCAAGGCCTTTTCTGCTTCTCACCCCACCCCACCAGCGAGGAGGCTGGGGGTGCACAAGAAGCTGGGAGGGGACACGGCTGGGACAGCTGACCCCAATGACCAAAGGGATATTCCATACCATATGACGTCATGCTCAGCATATAAAGATGGGGGAAGAAGAAGGAAGGGGGGGACGTTCGGAGTGATGGCGTTTGTCTTCCCAAGTAACCGTTACACGTGATGGAGCCCTGCTTTCCTGGAGATGGCTGAACACCTGCCTGCCGATGGGAAGGAGTGAATGAATTCCTTGTTGTGCTTTGCTTGCGTGCACGGCTTTTGCTTTGCCTATTAAACTGTCTTTATCTCAACCCATGAGTTTTCTCACTTTTACCCTTCTGATTCTCTGCCCCATCCCACTGGGGAGGAGCGAGTGAGCGGCTGTGTGGGGCTTAGTTGCTGGCTGGGGTTAGAATCATTAAGGTTGGAAAAGACCTTTAAGGTCATCGAGTCCAAAAATATTGTGGGTTAAACCACAACATCTACACAAACCTGTACCTGTTAATTCTCTTTTCTTTCTCACAGGGCTGTGGTTTCACCAGGACCTCAGCACGTTTTGCCACTGCCAGTTAGACCACCAACATTTTTTCTGAAGCCATCAGGTACAATTAGGTGCTGTGATAATGGTGTCAAACTACAGAGTTTAGAATTAGATGCCAAAAATTCTTACTATAGTGTTTCCCAGGAAAATGGGGAGTTTATTTAGGTGGATGATATGTCACAACAGTAGTAGACAGGGTTTTTTTAGCCACGATATGTAGATATTGTGTAAAAAAGGGTTTTTTAAATCCCAGTAAGACTAAGGATATTTTTTTGAAAGTTATTAAAGGGACATTTGGTTTTGGCACAGCAGTCAGTTGCTAGTCTGTCCCCTGTAACTGGTTGTGGTGACTTCTCCTTTTCTTGCAAGATTTTAAATGTTCAAATACATGCAAATCCCATTGGCAAAGAAAATACCAGACATTTTCACAGCACCTGAGAGCCCAAAGCACTATGTGAGCACTTTGCAAATATTTTGAATTCTGCTCATGTTACTTCAATGCCACCTTGAAGCCAGGACTCCAGGGTCTCAACTCACTGTGCTAGGAGACCAGCTTCGCTAAATCAGACAGAGGATTACACAAATCTGAGGTACAGCACTCCACAGTCTGCAGGTTGAGGCACGGGCTGTAATGTGATGTGACCAAGGCCATAAYGAGAGACGTGGCAGAGAAAAAGGGAGAGCCCTTCAAACTTCCCACAGGAGGGAAAAGGACATACAGGCTTCTGGTTTTGCAGTGGATTTTTTTCCTTTTTGATTTTAAACTACACTTGTTATTGCATCTCTGTGTAAATAATCAAAAGGAGATACTCAGCAACCTTTGCCAGAGCTAGTCCTTATTCTTGTTTTTATTCAAAAGCACTCTGGGTTTGTGCAATGAATCAAAGTCTTCAGCTGATCATGGAATTAATAAATAAGGTGACACATTTGCTGTCCACTGCGGATGAGATTTCCCATTTCATGCTTCAGTTGCCTGAAGTAAGAATGTGAGAGAGAGAGATTTTTTCTCGTGGTGGTAAGGAAAGCTGATGAAAGATTACCTTAAAATCCCTCATAAGAGATGAACAAGCGAGAGATTTTTTTTTTTCTTTCCTTAAAAATGATAAAAGCAAAGAAATAAATAAAATAGAAGGGGGCATAATTTATATTGATTTTCTTGGTCTGCCTGCATTAAGGCATCATTCTCCCAGGGACTGCAGGGAGAGACAAGCTCAAATGAAGAGATGAACAGATGCCACCGGCGTGTGGGCTGGCTACCAACACAAAGTGCGGATGCAGTGACGCTCGCCTTGCTGCCCACCTACGCCTTTCAGGGCTTCTGTTTGCAAGTCCTGCCCAGTCAAKTTTCTTCAGTGAGCACTCACAACCCTGTCCCTAAAAATGTGTTAATTTAAAAAAAGGGAGTAAAAAGGGAGGCCTCCTGCACTGAGAGTAGAAAAAAATTGTTGCCAGTTTGGAGGAGTTTTGCATACTTTTGCAAAATATGGAGGGTTAGAAGCACATTTTGAATTTCAGTTGGATAAAGCACCCTCAAGTTGCTGTGCTAAAACTCTTCTGCAGAGTTGTAGAGTGCAATTAAGAGACTGATGCACTCCAATGGTCAGAGAAAGAAATTCTAGCCTGGACATATGTTCATGAGTATACATACACATGACCCAGCCATGCATTCTTTACTAAAATTATCTCATCGATAAATAATTAGTAAGTTAAATTAAAGTAAAAATTAATAAATAGATAAATAAATAAATAATGGGCAAATTATTTCATCAAAGCAAGTTTTTGGGTTTGTTTTTTCTTTTAAGAAAGGGAGACAGGAGGAGGCTTGTGAGTTCTGAAATATATTATTTGCAAGGATGAAAGCATCTGGGAAAATGCAAGAGATCATTATTATTACTTAGAAGATGGCTTAATTATATTTTTGACTGAATGTTTGAAGTTGGCGCATTCTTCAGCAGCTCATAAAAGATTGGAGCTTCTCCTTCAACTTCATGGATTTGAAATGACTGTCTTATTAGTCCAAGGAGGGAAATACTCTATTATTCTGTAAAGTGTTTTTAAGGCAATGGAGAACTTCAAAAAAGAAAAGAACTCTTTCACCCACAAGGCAAGAAAAATTCAATATGGTCAGTGTTTCCTTGTTCAGAGTACCAAATTGTTCATTGACATACAAATCTCTCTGATAAAATAAAAAAATCTTTTTTATTAACAAATAGTCTTTTCCATTCAAGAACAAACGGAAGGGGGGAAGATCATAGAGACCAGTAAAACCACCTTTAAAAGAACAGATTTTCATTTTCTTTGAAAAATGAGAAGGGAGAGAGAGGTGTGGCCACATGAAGGATTTTGGTAACTAGTGGTCATAACAGCAAGAAATGGTGCTGCTGAGAGCCTGCCTCTCTGGGGACTTTATTTCTACCTCCCCCTAAATAAAACAACATTTGCTTTTGACACAGAAAAAGCATTTTTATTTGTTATTTGTATAAAAGACCTTGAATGCTTGTTAAATGTTAATTTGTTAATTAGAATGTGTACTGAGTGCAAACGTTTTGTAAGTAATTTCTAAGACAGAGACTTTGACATTGAGGATATGGATAAGGTATCAGTACAGTCACTGAAAACCAAAGTGATTTTGAGAAAAGATTTGTAAGATCACTGTGACTTGAATCATGATAAGAATAAAAAATGATGTTACTACAAATAAATTAGCTAACTATTGAAATAAGGTATCCCAAAAGCACTGTGAAATAATTGTAAAGGAATATGTAAATTCAGTAATTTGTTTTCTGGAAGAAATTGTTTCGGAAGATTTTCCCAAAATTTTGTTGCTCTGTTCCGCCAGACCAAAGAGACTGTGAGTACGAAGGGTTTAACAAAATGTTGGAAAAGTTTTGCTTTGTACTGGTTCTTCTTTGATTAACAGTAATAAAGTACATCAGCTCTGTGTTTTGTTTTCTTTTTAAAATGCTTTTACCTTTCTAATTTTAGTATAGTTCATTATAGGCATACTTAGCGAAAATGACAAGGGTTAACTTATTTTTCCCATTCTCAGTCTAACCTTAATATCAGCAAGAGTGTGGATTTCTAGTCTCTCCTTCACCAGGAGCTGCATCCTACAGCAAAAGGCTCATTATCACTCACTGTGGCGATGAATTCGTGAGCTGAACAGAAATTTCTCAGCTGTTGAAGAATGTATTAAATGCTCCCAATATACATTCTAGCAAGTTAATGGGTATATATATGCATGTGTGTGTATAAAAATGTTAACTTATAAATAAATCTTTCTCCCCTCTATAAGTCTTTATGCCATAGTAAGTTAACCCCATAAGCCCTGGTTTATATTACTTTCTAGAGTATGGGGGGTTTTTCCTGTTCATGCCAAAGGAATTACAGGCTGGTTGATGCTACCCTCGAGTCCTGGGCTGGGTGAAATCAGGGATTATTGAGTCTACAGTTCATGTGAGCTTCTCAGAAGCTGAATGTAAAAGACAAAACTGAAGTTAACAACGAGCTGCAGGATAAAAACAGACAGAATTCTCCAGCCGTGGAAAATCCCTGAGCTAGACTTTGTCTCCTTTATTTGTAGCCCACCACCCATATTAATTCCGCTCCTCTGCATAAAAATAGCAGTCTGCCAATGTGACACTCCTTGTTCCCTTGGCTGACCAAACTGTACCAATAGCTACAGCAGGATTCTTCTATCTGCAGCCAGGCAGGAGACCAAGAGCTCTCAGCTTTAGATAGGCCTGATACCACTCTTTCTATCCATATCTGGCATTTCAGTATTACTGACTGAAAATTACTGACTGTATCATCTTTTTAGTCTACTTCAGAGGAAGAAATCTACAGCACATTTAGGCTATGCCCAAATTACGAAACCCAGGAGTGGTCCCCACATCCTGCTCTTGCTCCTGGCTCCATCTGAACCCTTGTTTCAGGACAAGGCCATCTCTAAAGAGCTGATGCACTCTTAATTCAGATTTCAGCTACCCAGCTTGGGGTGAGATGCTAGTAAAAATAAGACAGTCTGTACTGGAGAAATAAAGCTCCTTCTTCAGACTTAACTCTGTCTTGGAGCTTCATGTGACTCTCACAGATACTTGAAGTCAGCTCTTTCCTCTCTAATAACAGATAAAGTAAAACAGATTTCTTAGTTTATTTTTTTCCTTTCCCTGGGTCTACTGAAACCTCAGTTTTTCAGAAAGTGGAGTGTAAATCAATGAGCCTTTTCCCTATAATTATCACCAATAGCTGTGCACTGCAATTTACAGAGCAGAAAGCAGACTCTATCTTTCCTGTAGTTTGATCCCCTCTCCCCTGCATGCTGCTGCCTGCAGGAGATTCAGAAGGCAGCAAGGCTGCGAAAACTGTGTGGGATGAAACCCTAAACAGGAAAGAATCTGTTGCGCAAAAAGCCTTTTGTCAGCTGAAAATTGCACTTGTAAAAAACCCAGAAACCCCAAAGCCTGTGGTTAAAGAGTAACATCTTTAACTCTAATTTATACTGACAGCACAATAGAGCTACTGCTCAGGCTCTGCCTCCTCTTGCCCCATCACAGCAAGGGTGTTATTAAGTGATAAATCAATTTCTACAAGGAAAACTGGAGATTAAGTCCTTATACAACATTCATTTGCAATTGAAAGCAAATAGAAATACCCTGGGACAGGGGCTTGGTGACCCTTTTTGAGGGCCAAGCTTGAATGAACGCCCCGTGGGCCAGCACAAGGTTGCAATCAGTATTACCAGTCCAGAGTGAATGCTATTTCTCAGAATCTGGTCCACTAACAATTTCTTCTTTAAATTAGTAAAGCCCCTGAATAAATAATTTGAGTTTAAATGGCCACTGCTGGGAGAAATGTCATTCTTCAGATCTGATGGCAGAGTCTCAGCTGTTGGAAACCAGTGCCCAAATAGCCAGACCAGCTTAGGCCAGGACCTGTCTCATCTCGGACCCTGGGCCAGGCGAGGGGCAGAGCCTGATAACTCAGAAGAAGACACAGGGAAGCCTGGCAAGGAGTAAATCCATGAATGATGTACTTATGGACACATTTCCTTCTCCAGGTATGGCACAAGCTCTCCGCCATGTGAGACAAGAGCATCTCCCTTTGGGCTGTTGCTGCAGTAGTTTCATCCTCTCCTGCATCCGGGGAAAGGTGGAGTGAAAAACCCACTACAACTATTTACAGTGCCATTAACCAAATGGAAACAGCCCCCCGTCCCAGCTGCCGATCATCAATTTAACTAGTGGCGCCGAAAGCTGAATGGAGGCGGGGAGGAGAAATGGGAAAACCAAGACTTTTTCCATTCAGCCTGGTGACAGCTCTTTGAAAGGGCCTCCACAACCACCCACTTTGAGGTGGTATCGAGTGCTCAGACAGCAAACACAGACGGGAACACCTGTGAGCCGGGGGACGGCAGGAAGCGCCGCTTAATGGAAGCACAATTACTCAGAAGATCAAGGTGAGCTTTTCAGGACATGTCTGCTTTCTTCTCCCTGCCACTACCCCTTCAGCAGTGCTGGAGGAAGCGGTGACAGCTTAACATCTCTTTTTCACTCGGCATGAAGCCAGCCGCTCAAAAGATGTGATTACCCTTCTCCTTTGGCTCCTCTTTGCTTTGAGGAAGAATTTTGGTAGCGTTTGTCACCTTACCAGTTGTGCTTTCCTCTGGTTCAATGACCTCTGTAGCATCTCACCCAGCTTAGAAATGAATGATGCACATCTTCAACCATTGCAGGAGTTCAGAGATGACCTTTGGGTCAGCTTTAGCTCCAGGTTTAATCTTAGCATCTTCCAGTGAGCCAGGTGAGTTTTTCTTTTTGTTTGGTTTTTTTTTTTTTTTTGCAAGGAAGTCTATAACTGATCTGTCTTTGGCTTTGGTAGCTGTATGACAGTGAGAGAGCAGGAGGAAAAACTGTTGCAGCATAGGAGAATGAAACTGTTTAGCTGCAGAGGGCTTGCAGGCAAAGTCATTTCGAAATGAGGAGGAGGAGAGGAGAGAGGAGATCCTGCCTTTCCACCTCTCCCGCAGTATGCCCCTTGCAGAAGTACCAGGCTTTTTGTAATCCCAGTCTTTGCACACTGGTTAGGGAGGGCTCCCATGAGCTTTTCAGTTGGGAGATGTGAGGGGGTGACAATCCCTGCACGTTGGAGGCTGAGTGGAAACTTCTACAGCTGGCACAGAGGATGTGAGTCGAGGGCCCCCGAAAACCGCGGGTACTCAGCTCCCTGTAGGCTTTTCCCCGTCATTAATAGGCTCTCTGTGTTTCAGTGATCTCATTAACAATGCGGCAGGGATACGCAGTGAGTAACACAGTGACATTGCTGCAAATGGCACTACTTCGGATCATTACTATAGATTGCCATAGCATTATTCCTCTCCCAGCAACAGTTTCATTTGAGTTCAACCAGATTCCATCAAATATTCAAATGCAAGCAGATATTCAACTGTAGTGGAAGGTGGTTTGCTGGCAGTGAGTCAAGGCTTTCAAAGGTTTTCATGGTTTTTCAATCATTCCCTCCATCCCTGAGGTGTTAGTTTATTGCTAACTACCAGGAGGGAAGACACAACTTAGCAATGGATGGGGGAAGAAAAAGCGAACAAACCTCTAAACCACAGCTGAGCAATATGCAATGCACTTTGTCCCCAGAAAACTGTTTTCAGTGTTTCTGCTTTCTTTAAAGCTGGTTATATTGTGATTTGAATTAAAAAAAAACCATACCCTGGAGTCCTGTGGCTGGTGCATTTGATCTCTTTTCATCTCACGTCATACAGATTAACTATAGTTTAAAATAAAGTTTTTACTGGTCATCAGCACTTCGTAAAAGCACACAAACCTTGAGAAAAATCTCTTGCCTTCCTCCAGATCTTTGTTGTTTGCATATTTTCCCACTTATCTGGGAGCTGCCCTTGCTGGACATATCACCAGCACAAACAGGACTTATTCTCAGGGACGAAAGAGAGTAACAAAGCTCTGAAAGAGACCAAAATGACACTGAATCCCTATGAAATCCAAGGCACTCTCTTACACATTTTCAGGGCTCACTGTCAGTACAAATGCCAGGTTACTGCAAACCATCTGATAAACCTCCTGATTAGCACAAAGGAGACGGTGAGAGACTGGGAGGTGGCAGCAGGGAGGACGTGTGCTGGGAGCCAGCTGAGGTCAGGTCCCCCATGAGTAGCAGGGAGAGGAGGCTGCTGCTGCCTTAGAAGCCCACGGCCCCACTGGGCAGCGAGGGTTGGCAGAAAAAGCAGCAGCATCCCCGCTGCTCACCCAGGAATGGCAGCACAACAAAACTGAGGGCCAGATTCAGGCCAACTCCTGCAACAGTCAGACTGCACACAAGATGCGTCCAACTTAACAGCTTCTTCATCATGAGAACAAGGGTGGGTGGCTTTGGAAAGTAGGTGACCTGAAACCACCAAGCTCTCACTCCTGGATTCAGGGCATGGCTATTCACACCTCCAATTCAGCAGCAAAACCAGGTTGAGAAGTTGTACCACGGCTGCTGGTTCCTGATCTCACACCACCACCCACGACCCCCTCTGCCGTGCCACCAGGGCAGAGGGGTGACATGCCTCTTAAAGCGCCTTCACCTTCAAACCATATCTCACGTAGCCACCAACCCAGGCATCATGCAACAGCAACACCTAAGACTCAAACAGGCTGTCCTCCTGGGGCTGTACATGTTGTGGCACAAATTGTCTACGAAGTACCTTGTAGAACAAACCACGAGCATCATCTCTGCTCATTGCAAGTCCTTTATCAGAGATGCAGTCTTCCTCATTCATGTAATACAGTAATTTGTTAACCAACAGGTAGAAGAAGACCATAAATAAAGAGCACATGAAGAGGGGAAGGGAAATATGGAGAACAAAGGCATTTGAACACAGACCGCTGTTGCTGGAAATAGCAGTGTGATAGCATTCTAGCATGTGAGAGTTTTAAGTTTTACATTTTTGTGTTGGAGAATTTGTTGCACAAAAGGCAACAAAGAGAATTCAAAGCAGTTTTGTCCCCATTCTCTTCATGATAGGAATCTGTTTCTTTTGCAGATAAACCATGTTTTTCCCACCTCATCCCTCTCTGAATGGGGGAGCAGGCAGAAACAAATTAATCATCATGCTTACGCTGCCTATTTGGTGTTTGCTCATTGCTCTAAGCTCCTTTGTGATCTCTCAAAATATTTTCATCTGCTTGTTTAGGGAGAAGCTTTCCTCCAGGCAGTAATGCATAATACAGTAATACAGGACATTGCAGCAAATTTCGTCTTGTCCAAAAGAAAAGATCCAAGGTGGATTTGGTCTCCCGTTTGAATTCCCATTTGCTTACCTAAACAATAATGCTGTTATACCCACTGTGAAAGGAAAATCAATACGTTGCRCATAATGATGTTTTTCTGTGGTCTGTCTATTCTCTGCATTCTAATTTTCAGTGTTAACTTCCAGACACATCTAATGTTTCATAAAAGGCAATGATCCATCTCAAATTCCTTGGGACATGTCTCATTTTCTGAAAGATGTGTGTTGTTTACTCCTGGCAGAGGAAAAAAGAATCTTCTTTCTTTCTGTTGGCCTTTATATGCCAGACTTTATGTCTTTTTAAATCCTGATGGCGAAAATAGAAAAGGTGTTGACCCCCATTTTATGGAATTTCTACCCAATCAGTTTTTCTTTCACTGATTTCTTAGGGTTGATGCTACATCCTGCAAGTGACGTTTTCAAATTGTTAAGGGCAACATTTTCATAATTGTAGCATTCAAATTGATGCTTGGGGTCTTGGCTGTGTTTAGTGACCGTGTTTATCTAGTTTGCCATCTTTGTCTCAGCCCTGCAGAAGGGCTCGTGTGCCTGAGAGCCGGCTGTCTTTTATCTGTTCCTCTGTTGTACTGCAACTGATCTGCTCGGCTAATTTAATGAAAGGTATCATTTCTCCCTCTGCATCTTCCCTTGCTCCTTTTGTGGGCAACATTCCAGATTCCTGATAATTATACGAGGAATGCCCTTGGGCTTTCTGGGCTCCTTTTCCCAGCTAAAATCTTGCACAGATATAAAAGCATCCCTTTTCCCAGGGACAGATCTTGGCCTTCCCTGAAGGAAGTGGAAGTAGAGTTTACAGATAATATCTTTCCTGTGTTTTGGTGGAAACSTCTTGACACCACCTCACTTGTCCCAGTTGAGCCTGCACAGCCTTTTCCACTTATTCCCAGGCCCTAGGGAATACATGCTGGATCTGCCCAGCAGTGGAGAAAACAACATCATGCAAAAACCTGCTGACATTCCAGGGAATGCTGATGCCAGGAGGGCCTGAGCTCTTCTGTCTCATTCAACGCAGCAGTCAGAGCAGTACGATGGGGCAGGAAGGGCTGCCTTTCCCACAGAGGGCACATGGCGGGACTTTAACCTCATGCTCTGACATGGGGCTTTGTGTCTAATTACTCCCTCGTACAAGAAAATGAAAACATACGGAGGAAAATTCTTYCCCTCTGGGAATTTCTGATGGAAATATTGCAATGCACTTGTCTGATAGGACAGGGGGACTAAATGCCAGGAGCATTTGGACAGGCGAGGAAGGTCTCAGGAGGTCCCTGAGTGATAGATCAAGCATATCCACATGGCATTCCCGGCATGGTGTGCTGCTCAGCACATCTCCACAGCCCATGACCCTGCCAAAACCGTGTGGCTGGCGCTGACGTGAGCATACACATAGAAAACCAGAAAGCCAATGCAGCACGCCAGCTTCATTGCTCCGTGCCATTACACGTTACAGAGAACAACTCCTTACGCTCACAATAATGCTCAGGCATCAAAGCGAAATAAGTACCAGCTTTATGGAGGATTTTATGTATTGATTTGTAAATAGACAAACCAATTTTGTCTGACTCCCTTAAGACATTACTGATATTTTCTGCTGTAAAATCTTCCCTTCTTTTGTGCGTATTTATCAAGGACAGGACAAATAAATGACAGGACTTGTGTTCTGTAAAGGTAGCTCTGGAAAGAACTGTCAAGTATTTTGTTTCCTATTTCCCTTGATCCAGTTAAGTCTTAAACTGATATTATATAGCAGTGAGTAAAATTCTTTTACCCTTTCTTTATTGGTTTGATTAAATTTGGGATTGATCCAAAGCTTTGATAGTTACTCAGCCTCTTATATGACTTTCTTGGATTTACAAATTCTTAATTATTCACGCAGAATGTGTGACCTCACATAAAAAAATAGAAATAAGATTTAGCGTACATCTTTGGATCTTTAACCATTACTTTAAATAACAGATGGACAATCCTCTGGTGAAGAGGTACATTCTGGTGCAGGAAACCTGAGATCTGATGATCCAGTGCTCAGCACCTCTGTGTCATTCCTCTATAAGCAGGAACCAAATCTAGGTAAATGCAATAGCACTGATTATTGAGGGTAATCATCTGCTCAAAAAAAAAAAAAAAACCCAAACCCATGACCTATAATATATTAACAAATTGTACTGAAATCTGTTGTGCCTTCCACAGGTACTGATTAGCTTGGTTTAAAGGAAAGTAAATCCCATTGTGGTGCATATGTGCAGAGCTATGGAGGTATCTAAACACGCCAAAGCGATACCTTGCTGGATATTGAAATACAGCAGGGTGCGTAATTCCCATTGCTGTTGTATATGTAGATTAAATCCTAGCCCTTTGTGATCCTGGCACAGAAGATGTTCTAGCTGAGAATGTCCCAAGTGTTTTTACTAATTAACCATTTCCGGAATTTCAAATCCCCAAAGCATGAGTCAGATTCCAAGAAAGCATGATATTTTAACTTATTTTTAATGCACCTTCTGCTTCCTAAGCCCTAACATTGAGTTCAAGCTTTTCTGTGCAATCCTGCTGGCTAAAAACGTACTCCCTCTTTTTACTGGTAGCTGAGAATTCTATCTAATCGTCCATCTGCAGGAGTTTCAGTGCTAAGAAAAACATGAAATATCATAAGAGTCAAAGAGTTTCATACTGGCAGTGAAGAAAAAAAATATATTTCCACCAATTTCCTCCAGGACAGGGGTTTTGCATTACTATTCCAGGGTATTTCAATTTATAAAAAGATGAGAAAGGCCTCTATTGAAAAAGATTCACACAGGTTATTCCCAAGTAGTTTGAGATCATACACAATTCAAGTTAATAGAAATCATCCCACAGAATGAGCAGGACAGCACCAAGCCCTGTGCAGGCAGGGACCCCCGTGCAGAGCTCTGGATACGATCCCAGCCTGTTTAACTGGTTCCCCATTACCTGAAACAGCAAAGTGACTTCTTTTTCTCTTGCTCTTACCTTTTCTGGGCCAAAAGCAAATGCAGTTACAAGAAACCCGAGCAGCCAAACTCCTCAAATCAGAGGGAACATCAGAGTTTGCAAGATACAGGCACTCCTTGCTGCCAACAGCTCACAGACGTAATAAAAGAAGGCATAATTTTTTATCTCCATTTGGACAATTAACTAAACGAGGACTCTAAGGGGATGGAGAAGTTAAAACCTGAATGCAGATGTTCAGCATGGCATGGGCTGTGCTTTCCTGTTTCATTATCAGCTGCTTTCTGGTGGGGACAAAATATCTCTTCATCTCTTGAAGATCTCCAGCCCTTTGCATACCACCTCTTTAGGTAGCAAAATTTTAAGGACCAATGTGGATATTTTGGTAGTGGTGACAGCTTCAGTATTCATCATGCCAGCTCTCTTATTTATGGAGCAGCCGACCTCGGATGCTGGAGGGAGACCACCCGTTATACCTCTGTCGGGTGACGGTGAAGTGTCTGTGCACAAAATCAGGCTGGATCCATCCCCCTGTCCTGGCCTGATTGTGTGAGCCAATTTCTACTGAAATCGGAAGCAAATGCAAAAGCCAGGAAATCAAATTCATTTCTGGGATTGTTCCACAAACTGAAAAACTTTAAATGAGACATTTTTCATCCACAAAGGACAGCACTCGGGGTCACCCTGTGCCATCTCTCCACATCAAACATTTTATTGGTTTTATCTTTCCCAAGCTTGAAGGGTCTTTTAGATCATTAAAATTCAGGTGAAAGCAATCTGAATGAGGGGAAGATGTGGCAGAGCCAAACTTCCTTCTGTGAGGCAGCCACATCAAAATGCCTACATAATTGACACTTGCAAGTGATTTCTTCAAATTCCCCAAAGCAGCTTAAAAAATAATGATGACCCTCTGTCCTTCTGCTCCATTACCCTCAACACGCTTTTTCTTTCACGTGGATACATGCCATAACACGGACAAATACCAGGCAAAGTTTGTCTGCTGAAGAAGCGCTGTTTAAATCCAGTGCTAAGCCACTTCCACATGAACAGACTAAGAGGTACAGAGAAATCACAGATGAGGAGGAAGTTAGTTATCCTGAAACATTAATCGGCACTGCAAGCACAGCTGTTTCATTAGGAAACGATCCGCGGGGCCATTGCCATTGCCCTTGGCTGCCAGTTTGGAGCTCATCAGGTGGAGACAAAAGTAGAGGCGTTGTGTGCAGAACAGCAGATGCACAGTGACTCCCTCAAATACTGCCAGGTCAGGATTAAGGGTATTTTGCTTCGCTGCCCTGATCCAGTCTCACGTGGGAAGGGGACGGCTGTGGGACTGTAATTGTCCTGACAGCTGCCGTAGGTCGGCTCGCGCCGCTGCACTGCCCTGGGTCAGGGCTCCGCACCACGGCGGTCGCGACATTTTTGCCGAGGAGCAAATTGGCTCTTTGTGGTGCCAGTTACTGCTTTTGCTGTGAATGCATCATCTGGATTTCACTTCCTCTGATGATGTCCACAGAGAGATGGAAGCAGGTTTGGGGTTTATTTAACTTTATTTTTATTTCCATGAGAGATGCGGGAGTCCTGCTAACTACTGGGATCTGTTTCCAGGGGGAGATGGAGACTAAGACGGATAGCTGTTGTTAGCGATGTCTGCTTCATTTTCAAAGACTGCTTTTTGCTGTTGTTTTTTTTGGTTGCCAGTCTAATAAGTGCAGAGCAACTACCAAAGTCATTACACTCAACAGGAAATGGCTTTGGGCCATGGCAAGCTGGGGTTGTTTTTGAGCTGGCAACTGAAAATGAAATTTCTGTATGCTATTTACCAGCCCTCTGCACCTCCCGTTCCCCCGCTTTCCTTCCTCCCCACCTTGTCCTTCATCATATGGTGGTGTGAATCTGTCGCTGATGGATGACATCCAAAACCAGGTCCTCTCCCCACCGTTGGATATAAATGACAGGCAGATCATGACTGCTGCGCAGAAAGTGGCCTCAATTTTAAAATATTTAACAAAAGCAATTTCTCGTCCTAGGAAATAATGACTGAAAAGAGGAAAAAAATAATGGTTTGTTACTGTGGTTTTGGCTCCTTCCTGCTTTCGTGGTTCCCGATGCTGGCTTAGCCACCATCCTGCCCTGATGGTTATTGCCATCTTTCGGGAGCCCAGGGCTGATGGTACAACCACCCTCCCCACACACTCCTCCATCAGGCTCTCCATTTTCTCCATACAGCTCATTTCATCAGCCAGCATGAAGGGAAGAAATACTATCTCATCAAATGTAGAGGGTCTTCTCTGCAGCCAGAGGTTTTCCTGGCCCCAGCCTGGGACGGGGCTGGGTGCTAACAGGGTGCCAGGAGCTCGGTGCAACAGGGTAAATGTCCATGTTCCAGGGCTGTAAGGGGAGACTGGATTTCTGATGTTCAAAATCAGGTGGTGGAGGAGGAGAGGATCCAAAAATTGGTAGGAAGAAGATGGGGAGGGAGCAGTGCCTGGAGACAGCAGAAAGGAGTAATGGGGGGATAATGCCTGGAAATAGCAAGGGAGGGAGAACAGTGACATAACAGTGGCAGAGGATGGGGAGACCGTGCCCAGAGCCAGGCAGGAAGCAAATGGACTGTTCAGAGTACACTTGCTCCTTTTGGCTTGTAATGCAATCGATAATATTTTTTTAATTGGCTTTTCTTCTTTTTTCATCATTTGTCCATACTAACAGCCCTGCTTCTAATCCTCAGAAAGGTAACATTTGGGAATAGTTTGCCAGCCAAAATATCAGGGGTGAGAAATTTAATCGGTTTCAGGATGGAGCTTGTTGAATTTATCAAAGATATTAAGCAGTGGATGTGCCTATGAGATTTGGTACCCTTGGAGTCCCCTTTGGGCCTGTTTCCTAGGTTCCTATCTCAAAGCACTCTGCAAACATTTAGCCTGTAAACCTCAACAACTGGCAAGCTGATATTATCACTTCTATTTTTTATCTAGGGAACAGTAGATACAGAAAAGAGTGGGTCAAAAATATTGTTGCCAATGAATTTAGTGGAATTGCTAACTGCTTAAAGAGAAGTACGTGCTTCAGTGCTCAGGGTCATAGCCTCCCTTGTGCCCACTTAGACACATTTGTGCCTTACAAATGACACCCTCTTAAGATACCAGCTGGCCCCTTGGCTTCCTAGTTGCTTAATGTGACCTGTCTTTCCACCACTGCCTTTCATGTTCCCAGTCAGATGGCTCTGAGCATTTTAATACCTTTGACAGCTAGAGGGGTATAGGAATGCATCACATGTTATTCTTGATAGTTAATGGAAAACTAATGAGACAACAGCTGCCAAATGCCACCGCTTCCCACTCCGCACACCCGCAGTCCCTCTCACTCCCTTCTCCTCTCCGTGTCTGTAACAGCAGCACGACAGTGGCAAAGTCGGCGATTACGGCAGTGTGTGTTAGGATGCAAAGTGGGTACCTGGCCTTGGGAGCAGAACAGACCTTCACCCAAATGTCTCCGCTCTGCAGTCATATCATTTCATACAAATGGATTTTTCCGGCTGCCTTGCAGGGCTTGCGCGGCGCTTAGCAGGGACAGTATGGGCAAACTGTAGAGAGGGAGAGGAAGAAACCCACAGAGCTCACGGCTAGTTTTACACTGGTCAGGAGCAGGAAGCGATCTGTGTAGCCGGAAGAAGCGAACAGTGGTTAGTGAGAGCCTGAAAAATGAATTTTTTCCTTTTCTGCTTGCTCTATGATTTTCTTTTTGGTTGTCATTCTTAGCATCCAATTTTGAAAATACAGTCTGCAGCTCCATAAACGTTCAAAGCTCTTCACCTCCTAAGATAGTTACAGCATGCTTTTTGGGAATGAGCAGACACAGCCCTTCATTTCCACCTTGTAGAGCAAGAATGTCTGTTCAATAAATTTTACTGCTGTAGCAGTAACTGGAGTTGTAACTAAACTGGCACATGAGCTGACAGAATGACTGGATCGATATCGATATCCTGTCAGGAGGAGAAAGAAATGCCATATAGGAAACTCTTTAAATGTTCATGAACAATCACCCATAAGATATTTTTTAAAAACAATAAATTAGCAGCATGGAAATATTTGATGCTCGGTGTGCCTGACCCAAATGATATTACCTAGATGTGTTTCAGCTTCTCAAAACTCTTTTACTCCTTTTTTTTGGTGTGGCACCATGCAAATACAGAGTCAAATTTGCACAGGTAGCTTGGACCGGATCATCTGCCCACTCGCCTGGACTGTTTGTTCAGGTCTACTGCTAAAAACGGTGAGTAGATGGTGGAGAATTATTTCTGCCAAATTTAAAAGATAGCTGAACTCAGAAAGCTTGAAGGTAAAGTTCCGTGTGATTGCTGCAAATATTGATTCAGTCTCACGGCTGCTACAAGACCTCTCTGGCACCAGAGCGGAGAAGAATTACACTGAAACCAGACCACTGTCTGCATCACACAAAATTCCATTCTGGGTAAAAATTGGAGATTTTTGGAGGTGAGAAGTCAGGAGGTGAAGTTTCACTGCAGCAGAGACTTCTCAGAATCAGATTTTGGCAAGTTGCGATATAGGAAAAACACTCCTTGCCTGTAGCTATTTATGTAGGTATGTCTCTTGAATTGTCTTCTGCAACCTCAACATTATTTGTCAACAGTTGTTCAGCTAAAATAATGCGTGACCCTCATGTATCAATCCACTGGCTTGCCCAGGGTAAGCCATAAGCAGCATGTTAAATTTCCGCCATTAAAGTCTCAAATACAATTTACTTCTTCTTGATCTTATGTAGGCAGCCCTGTAAAGCCTCCATCAATGAAAATTGGCTACTTGCACTCAGAGTAAGCAAAAGGGTAACAACTTATTTAACACCCTCTCAATCTCTCTGCTCAAAGGCCTTTTCTTTTCGTATTTACTGCAGATAAAAGGCTCTGGGATAACCAAACAAACTGTTGGTACTTATCCAAATTGAATGGAATCTTAGAAACTTTCCCCTCTTTTCTTGTGAGCAAATCCTGGCCACACTGAAATGAAAGGCAAAATTCCTGTCACTTAAATGGGGCTTTAGTCATTCAATCCCCATGTTCCCAGCAATTACTCTATGGCCTGATGCCTTCCTTTTTCACATGATGAATTGTTCCTTGTTCAAGACACAGAGGGGCCCCGGCACCAAGTGTGTGGAGTGAGCACGGGCAAGGGCGAGGTGGGCTGAAACAAGATGCTCCGCTGAGCCAGACATTTTCTGTCCAGCTACCCTGCACTGTGCCCGAGCAAGCAATCAGGGTGGCTTTTTTGCAGAAACTACTGGGCTTGAACGAAGTTATTTGCAGGCTGTAAACTCTGAGGGTTGACAAAATGCTCCATAAGAGCAGGTCTGCATATCGCTACTGGGGGCTGGCGTCCTGCCCCTTCTAATGAAGCTCTAGTGCATGGCTATCTGCATAGGGTAGCAGAAACAAAGTCATAACGGTCTGTGGAAAAGCACCTTCCTTTCACATGAAAAGTCTAGTGTTTGTCACCAAATTAAATGAAACAACCTAAAATAATGCTCTAATAAATAGTGGTGTACCATATCTTCATAGCATTTCATGAGCAGTAATTATTGATTCATTAAAATAACATGTGCATCTCTTGTTTTTCCACACAGCACAACGTGTGAAAGCAGCATTCACCTTGACTATTAATGGATTAATCATTTAAACAGTTTACAGCTTCAGTTCAGATAAACAATTAAGTGCAATCCATGTCTTGTTAGAGTAAGTGGAATACTTGGGGATGTAAAAACGCCAGCATTTCCAGTCATGACTAGGATAAAATCAGGGGGTATGGGAATAAGATGGTGAAAAAAAAAGTTTTGAGAGCTTTCTGAGACAATCTGTGTCCTCAGCATCCAGATCCATTGAGTGTACAGGAAGGTGTGTAAATCACTGAAGATAAGTCTCTTCCTGAGACTGCCTGATGCTGCCCTTGGCCAGGCAGGCTGAAATCAGCACAGGATTGCCTTTTCAAAACATTGTTGGCATAGGTCATCCTACCTTCACTACTTGCAGAGAGATGTAGAGGAAATGCACCCAGTCTAACTTCAGCGAAGTCTAAAATTAATTCTCTCACCAGGTCTGGGTTAACATTGCTGTCACAACTGATCCTGTTGTTGCAGTAGAGCCTACAGTGCTCCAAAAGCCATGAGGATGCCATTGCCCTGGGCACTGGACACACAAAGGTTATGCCCTCCCTAATGAAATCTCCAGCTGGGCTTTAAACTATGGGGAAGTGGTCAGAGGTGCCAGAGAAAGACCAAGGAGAAATGAGATTAAACCTAACAGCCGTCCAGTGCTCTCTACAGGGAGAGACAGTCACCAGCCATGAGGACAACCATGGTCCCCATCCCTTGGCTTGTTCCCCCCTCACACCAATTTCCTGGATCCTTCAGTACCTCCCAGTTACAGATCGGAGTCTGACCATCAGCATCCGTGGCACGGTTATTCCAACTGCACCAAGTGCAAGATGGCCAGAGGACAGCTACCCCGAGGTGGCTCACATGGGTGACAAGCACAGGAGATGTCCAGAAGACATGCGAGTCAGGGAGATTCTGAGAGAATCATGAGCCAGAGAAGTCTGGGGTAACCCCAGGGGAGCGAACCCAGAAAAGGAAGGTCCATCTCTAAATATCTGAGAGTATATTGCTGTCAGCAGCAGAAAGGCCACCACATAGATCAATCTATGATGAGAAGTCAAGGGCATCCTGCCCTGGAAACTTTATTGGATCTCCTCCCTCAGTGCACAGGTTATGGGCACTTTGGGCACATGCCAGGAGGAAAACCACTCTGACTGGGGACACAAATCCTGCATTTCCAAGAAGTCCAACCCCAGTCCTTTATCTGGACAGAGCACCTTGAAGCATCACTATTTTCAACAGCCCTACAAAAATTCAGCCAAAAGATAAAGTGCTCTGCTATAACATAAAAGCACATGCAGCAATGAGCTGCGCCGGAAAAGCTTGAGAACAGACTTACAGCTCAGTGGATGGGATTAGCAAGGGCTGGAATTGCTTTTACAGCCTGACTTCTTGTTAACCCTGTGGTGCACGTGGGTCCGCAGCTCCTCAGCAGCTCTGCACGAGCACCGCAAGATTGGAGACAGCTTTTGAGATGGTGAGCAAGCCTGTGAAAACTTATTTCTTATCGGCAGTGTGAAGGCAGGAAAAGCCAGCTGGAGGTTTTCCCAAGGTGAAGTAATTGCCCATCTGTCTGGCCACAATCTTCTTTCTTATCCAAACAAGGTTGCGAAGTGGCTTCCACTAAAAATGTAGCTGCCTAAAGAGCTAGGTAAAGGGTGAACATTTATGCACACACGCAGAGATTTGTCCAACAAGCCATTTTTCAGAGACAATAAAACTTACAAAGGTTTATTTAACATGTTTCCTTTCATCATCCTAGCATACAGCTGTGTGCAGCATTTCAGAGTTCCTTTGAGTGAAAGCCTCTACTATAGTTATTAAAAATAATTCATTAATTTGATACTGTTATTATATCTAGGTCTTCAGCATTCTGTGCAAATGCTCTCCACCTGTTGGGATGAATATTGGGACATCTGTGTTCTCATCTGGGGGCTGCATTGTGCCAGATCCCAACAACAGTCTCACTGCATCCACGTGAGGAGATGAGAGCTGACGCAATGAGCGGTTCTGGTTTATTCACTAACGGGATGTGTGTTTTTCTGACAGTGAGCAGCTTGCAATAGCCACAGATCATAAGTTAGGACTTAGCAAATATTTTTATAGGCAAGAAACCTTCACAAATGAGAGCAGTTTCATTAAACTCAGAGCAAACACTGAAGGAAGGTCATTTCTTTATAATATTTATATTTCATGTGACCATTTCTAAGAGAAGCGTAAGACAAAACATAGAAATCATCTGATTCAGGTGTTACTGGATCAGAATTTCTCCAGCGGTGTCCAAGATTTGCTGAACACACGGAAGATCTAGCTTGTGCACTTCAATGAGTCCATGGGATTTGCTGTGGCACAAACATGTCTGAGATTTCCATGTGCTCTGGACAGATATTCCTACTAATTCCAGTAAAGCAAAATTTTTAGTTGAAAAAGAAACGTACCCAGAAATTGAATTTTCACAAGCTTTGGGGGGATTACATAAAAGAAAACAACCTCTTTTCTCTCCCATCCTCAGGGATGTCACCCACAACCCCTCTGGAGAACATACGTTCCTAATTGGCTTGATTAAGACCAATGAAACCATCTGCTATGAGAAGCAATTACAAACTGATCTCAGGTGTTGCCCCCAGCCTTCTTCAATTAAGGAGGGAGGAAACCAGCTCACACCACAGTGCTTTTAAGGGCCATAAGGCCACCTGTAATCATCTGAGAGCTGTGATCCACAAAGCATCAGCAGGAGAGGAGAGTGCTAGGGCAGAAGCACTGTTGTATTTCAGCTCTGGTGAGTTGATCCCATTTATTTTAGAAAGCTTTTCCAACAAGTGGTGCTGACTTAGTACTTTTTTCTCTTGGTATCAGTTGGGGAACTACTTACCACCTTTCTGGATCTGTGCCTTATATCTGCACTGAGCAAAGAGTGAAAGAAGAACTATGCTTAACTCAGGGTAGTGCCTGTTATGGGCAAATTTGGGGACAGCAGTAATCACCATATAGCTGAGAATTTATGTGCTGTTACTGGTGTGAGCATTAGTACTGCTGGAGGGTCCTGCCCTACAGCAGGGCATCTCACTAGGATGTGTGTGTGTGCTCCTGAGTGCCACAGTTTATAGGCAGAGTATTAGCAGTAGCTGAATTGAGAAGTGGCTTTTTGTCAATGTGCTGAGTTGTAAACTGCAACAGCTCCAGCAGAGAGGCAGATGGCTGCTGCATCCTTCCCAGCTGTATCTGATGCCAAACATCCTTCAACTGAAACAGCAGTGAAAACTTTGTAGTGTTAGGGGCTTAAATTGGGTTAGGACCTCATGCTCAGCCCTAGGCTCCCCTATGGGCTTGGATACAGTATGTTTAGTAGGCTGTTGCTTGAGGGATGCTCATACATGGGTGACTTAAACCTTAAACTGAAAGACCTTTGGGTATCAAAGGGGGGAAAAAACCAAAAGCACAGCTGTGACTCCAGCTTAATGTAAGTACAGGTGTTGCGGCAATAGCATGGAAAATGGTGTGGCTAGAAACCCCTGCCCTCCTCTGAAGTTGCAAGGTAGAGGTTTGGACAGCTTATTTCTTCTGCCCGCACCTCAAAGGGATGGACAAGTGGGATATGGATGGGACCAATGCCAGAGAGCACTCTAACAGTGCCAGCTTAGGAGCCTAATCCCTATTTTCAGGCTATTTTATTTCTTAAACTCATTTTGCTGTGTTTTGACATTTTCCTTGGAAAGCACCCCTCCTCCTGCAGAGAACAAAATCAGTGTTTAATGTGTGCCCTAATGAAATTACTCATTCACTTACTCTGGATATTTCTTCTCTGTAACCCATTGGTCACAGCTAGGGTGAAAACCATGTTTCCCTCTACTTCTGTTGTCACCAGTAATAAACCATAGAAGTTGTATTAACAGATCAAATAATGACCTGCTGTGAAACTTAAGACCCTAGAAGTGGCTATTGATTTGAGTGTGCTGCCTGCAAGTGTTAACAAGCCTAGGACAGATGCAGTGGTGTGCTTGTTCTGACCCTGCTCTGCTGTGTGCGGTTTACCCCTTGCAAAATCAGGCTAATGTAGCTGCAGCGAATGGATCTTTCTGACCTGGAGATCCAGAGCTTGGGATGGAAGGGGTTAGGGGACTTCTGTGTCCCCCTGGCCCTTATGCCATCAGGGCAGACGTCTGGTGAAGCCATTCTGACTGTTGCTACCTACTTGTTCTTGCTGGCAGAGATGAGCCAGGACCTGGTGTCAGGACTGTGTTTTTCCTACATCCCCTGCTGTGCCATGATGCTCTAGAGAACTGGGATCAGACCTCATGTCCATATTGGGTGCCTGGGGCTACAAGGCATGCAGAAATACCTTTTTCCACTCCCTTTTGATTTTTTTCTTGCCCTACCTTCCCTAGTACCGAAGCCTGCTGAACTTCACCTGTTTTCTTCAGGGGGAGAAAGCTCTTTTAGATTCTTTATGGGAACTTCATAGGTCTTATAACTTGTCAGGAATAATCAAGAAAAATGAGAATGTGAGCCTCAGCAAAAGGGATAAATCAGCGTAATGGAAAGTACCTAATTTGAGGGAAAAACAAAGACCTTTGCCAAAGTTATTTATATGCTGTAGCTCTTAAGCATCAATATTTCTTTCCTCTTAAGAGGTTGCACTCCCCTGAGGACAGAGACAGGAAGACATCATCCTCTTGGGGCTGGTTAGTAACTAATGTGCTGGCTGTCTGCTTTCCCAGTAGCTCTGGGCATGTGTGATAGAGATGGAAAAGACATGTTTCTATGTCAAATCTAGGCTTGACCAGCTTTGATACTGGGTGGCTTCTTCCTGTTACCCCCTTGGACGCTTGTCTGCTCCCCAAGACTGAGTCTTCAGCCCTTACAGGGGTGATCCTGGCAGAGTAGAGATAAGCTCCTGTGCTTTGTTTGCCCTATACATGGAGTTGGCATATAACAGTGCCAAAATAATCAGCTGTGTTATGCATCAGGAAAAGTGACCCCCCTATCCTTCCTGAATAATGAAGTCCAGAGGAAGAAGGGCACAACACAGGCTTACTCTGTCCAGCTCAACCTCTGTGTTTGGTCATAGGAGCCCCTTCTGAATGATGTTTTAGGATTTGGGCTGACAGCCTGGTTTAACCCCAGCCCACATATTGGACACCTGTAACTAGGTGTCAGGAAGCTCCTCTGTGTTGCTACCCCAAATGGAGCTGGTTGGAGGGGGGTGATTAGAGTTAGACCTAGTTATCCTGTTAGCCCCTTCCCAGTCAGCTTCTGTCACATGCCACCAGCTGTTACAAATGTGCTCACTGCAATCAGTGAGTTGAGCATTTTATTACAACCAGCTCAGCAAATTATTTCTAATGAGTCCAGAGCAATAAATAACACCTGCTTCTGCTCTGCATAGCACCCTGTTAGCCTGCCATGTGATGGCCCTGCTTCCCCTAGACCAGGAAAACACTGGACCTGCTTCTCTAAAGAGATGCTGCTCTTGGCAGTTATCACTTGGGGTGGTTGGTCTCCTAACCATGAGAGCCAGGAGTTGTTCAGCTCCACATGTGCAAGGTCTCAGCTGGCCTGCATTGCACCAGAGTCTAGAGGCCTCTCAAGAGGGTATCAAAGGAAGTATAAGACATTGGCTCTTTTTCTGTTAGCTTAGCTTTTTTCCCCTCCCTGAAGGAATTTGGTTTTGGGAGTATAAAATCATGCTTCAGTAGGCTTTTTTAAAGCACCTGTTGCTCTATCCTTACATGAAGTATAATACAGAAGGGACATATGGGGCAGTGAGAGAGGATTTATTTGTGCATGCAAGATGGATCTGACAGTAGGAAGTATTGACAAAGATTTTGTCTGAGCAACTATCTGTCTTGTACAAACAGATCTATCCACCTGTGCAGAACCAGGCAGCTAACTTTTTGTGTTGTCTGGGGGGGGCTTAAATCAAACACATAACAAAATAAGAGACTGAGTCCTGGGTTAAACAACTCTGGGCTTTTTTTTTGTTGCTCAGATTCTTAGTCTGAGACTAAGCATTTGAAAGCAGTGTGCAGCCTGAGCAGATAAAGATGTGCAGTAAAAGGTGAAAAGAACCTAGGATTGCTGCTTTCTGGGGAAAAACATTATTTCAAGGCCTTCTGGGAGAGCATCTCAGCTTGGTGAGCAGCTGGAAGGTGAGAAGAAGGCAGCATGAATTTAGATAAAAGTTCAAACCTTGCTGCTGGATGGACTGGAATAGATCCCAATTGCATTCACCACCACATCGCACTTACAATTACTGACTGGGGCAGCTCTTCTGGAGCCCTGGCCACTTGCAGGGCCCTGGTCCAGAGGTCCCCTTAGGTGTGGAGAGGACTAGAGAGCAAAAAGCTGCTGCCTTGAATTTATGCAGCAAAAGGACTTCCTGAAGCCAGGAAATCCCCATCGCCTTTTTACTGTTAGCACAAAGCTGGCTGTCCCTTGCTCTTCCCCCTTACTTTTGGCAAAGGTTTAAGATTCTTCAAAGGGAACTAGGTATCAATTCCTTCTTATTCCAGTGGCTGCTGGTGCCTGAATGCTTTACCTGGTCCTTAGTGCCTAAATACAATATATTTGTCTTTACTCCTCAGCTCTGTCTATCCTTTTCCTAGATTGGCCTCACTACATATTTTGTTCTCCTTCCTTTAACAATTGCCCACAAAGCTGAATTGTAATGTTCTGTCTCGCTGCAAAGGTGCAGAGAGAGATAAAACAAAAGCACTCTAGTGAGACACTGAGAAACCCAACTGTGAGCAAGGGTCTGTTCTGTGTTTGCAGTGTATGTATCAGCCATGCTTGGCAGACCAAGAAAATCAAGTCTCTGGCCTGTATAAATATGAATGATGCAAAAGGAGGATTAGATGCAGTAAAATACCCTGGTTGTTTCTCCTGCTGCCTTGTTTACTCTCTTTATTGGTGTTAATATGTATCCTGTGGAGAGGATAGGAGAAGTGTTGCTATTACTCTGCAAAAGTACATAAGCATGTTTAAATAAAAAGAGCAAAGGAAGTTTACCCTAAATTCCAATTTACCATGGCCTTTGGCTAAAGGCACATATTTATGATGTGGTGACAGTGCGGGCATGTATTGGTTACGCTATCCAGATAGGAAAACAGATGTGGGGAGAGGTTTAGGGTGTGACTTGATGTTGCATCTAACCAGGATCCTGCTACTAAAAAGTGCAGCCATCGCTCTTCCCTACCAGCTCTCAGCTGTACCCTCCCCCTGCTTCCCCTTCACCCACTCAGGGCAAATTGGGTAAAGAAACTGATCTCCTGGAAGACTCTTTCTTCCCCCTTTGTGTCAGACCAGCTTGCTGAACTTGCTCATTGAGGCTCAGCAGCTGAATGCCCTGCAATGCTGAAGAGCCCTTGCAATGCAGAAACAACTTGGTCTTTCCCCAGCCTATTGCTGCAGGTGAAAGGTGTGCTGAGAAGGTTGCTCTTAAGCAAGCACCAGCCAAGGCAAGGAGCAGTTGGCTTCTCTGGAGTTAATGGGAGCAGTGTGGTGAGACTGGGTTCAGGGTGTAGCAATGTGCACAGACTCCCCTTGCTCCCAGCCTTTACCACTCATCTTCCTCCACTCTAGGAATCTGATGCCCAAAGCATTGGGTTTATTCCTATATAATTTTCTTTGCCAGCATTGATGCTTCTCCTCGGGAAGCTCATTTTGCAGCTGGGGGGGGAGCCCACAAAGGAACTAAAAGAGAATGGGTTTAATAATTCCCTGTGCTGGGGGGAGTGGAAGCTATCAGTGTGATGGAGAGGGAAAAGCAGGACAGGGTGGCTGCAAAATTATCCCTGGCCACAAGAGGGTGGCCTAAGGTGGCACTTATTCTGAAAGGTCTCATATTTTGAGGTTAGAAAAAGCTGTTTCTGTGCATTTCCTAATTCTAGCCAGAAGCACAAGTGCTGGAATATAAGAAAGACTGATTTAGCTGTTATTTTCCTGCTGTGGTTTGCAGATCGAAGGGGTTTAAATAGTTTATTTGGACAGGTTTTGCATAAGCTTTCAAACTTTCTGGGTGCTTATCAGCATGATGTTAACTCCAGCAGGAATGAAGGATGCTCGAAATCCTAAACAGTTGGTGAATTGTTCATAATCTCCAGCTGAGCAACAGTGCCTAAGAAGCTCCATTTGTGATCTGCAGAGCTGCAGAAAGTGGGATGCTTTTCTACTGAAAATGAAACATAATAGACTAGTTTAATTCATTGGAGAGAAAGAAGGGGAAAGTAAACTCCCCCCCAAACACTTCTGTTTTTCCCTCTGCCTTTATTTGGTTATTAGCTTTGTTACCTTAGTTTTCAGACCCCATGAGACAGACCATCTGCACATGGCAAAACAATGAGATATTTTTCATGCTTCTCGTAGCTAGTACAGGCATAGCTGCAATTAGAGATGACTTTTGCATTGAACCAACAGCTGGAAAAAACCTTTTGATGGGTGCTCTCTTGAAGATAACTGATGTCAATCACATCATTACCATGGGCTTTGTTACTTGTTCCACAGCATCAAACTGCAAAGAACACACTATTGTCCCAAGGGTTTTTGTTAAGGATTGGACATGTAGAAATGAGGGGGGTTGCATTTTGTATTGAACTTGTACTTTTTAGTGTATATTTATCCTACATTCTTTTCTTATGAAGAACAGCTATTGTTACAGCTGATGGAAAAAGCTGCAGAGAACCAGCTTAGCAGCAGGCAGCCTGTAGTTAAATGGAGATGAGTTGTCTCTGTAGGGAAGGATGATCTTGGTGCCTGGAAATCCTTGCTTCAAAAGGGCTACAACAGGCAGCCAAGATGTGATGGGTGATGTCTAAGGATGTCTCAGCTGAGAGGCAGTAGTCCTGGGGGAAAACACAGGAGTCAGGTGGCCTCTGTGAATTGAGCCCTAAGCAAGAGATAAATGGGAAGTGCTGGTGGTCATGAAGCAAGATGAGAAGTGAGAGTTGCCTTTCTGCACCAAAGGGTAACAATTCAAATGTGAGCTGTGATCTCAAATCCTCTATGGAGCCCTCAAGTCAAGCAGCTTCACCCCACAATGCTTCTGAGGTTGATTATGCTCATAGTAGCACTTAGCTGTTTCACAAAGCAGCTAAGGCAGATGTTCAGGCCCAGGAACACAGATTTTTCTGCAGGGGGTTAATTTTCCTTTTTATTGCTTTTTTCCTTTTCTAGAAAGGTGTTTTGATTTGCAAAGCAGAGAAACCATCACATGCTATTGAAGGGGACAGTCCTGCAGAGTGCAGGTTTTGAGAAACTGCTCCCCATGGCTTCACAAACAGCTGCAGCCTGCCCAGGATTTCCATGCCTGTCTGGAGCTTAGTGGAGTACTGATGAAAAGAAGCTAAAGAGAACCTGGGTAGCCATTGTACCAGGGAATTTGGCAAAGATGACTAAAGCAGAACAGGTTCTGTTTCTAATTTCCTCCTTCAGTGCTTAATGATTACTAATGGAGAGGTATTCCCCTGGAGCCTGGGCTCTGAGCATCTTCCCTGCAGCTTGCTGGGCCTTTTCTATTTGAATTGAGCTCTGTGTTACTTCAGCTGCAATACCAGTCAAGCTTTGAATGCTAAACACTCTCATTAGTATGGGTAATGATGATGAGGAAGATGCCTCCAGCTTTCTTTGCTGATGACTTTCTCCTCTGGGAAACTGAAAGAAAGAGGGATGTTACTGAGCTTGCATCCACTTCTTGCCAGCCCTGTCTTACTTTGGGGTGGGATAGCAGCAAGTGAAAGGCTCAGTGTTATAATTTGGGGGAATGTTCTATCCTCCCAAAACTACAGTAAAGGGAAAGTTGCCAGTGCCTTGGCCTTCCTTAGTGAGGAAGGATGCTTGCTTGAACTGAGCACTGCAGCTGGATCCCCTGGCCTGGGGGAAGTGACTGCAGCATGTGCAAGGACAGGAGAAGCAGGAAGATCAGAAGCTGCTGGGGTGGCGGATAGGCACCAGCAGGACAGTTTAGATTTGTACTGCAGCAACCATGTGAAGGGGGCTCATCCTCTTTAATGCACGCTGGCTGAAGGACCAGACCTCGTGGTAGTGCTGTGCAAGCCGAGCAGAGAGGTGAGGAGGTATCCTTTCTCCTGCAAATGGACACATAAAATTCCTGTCCCCCATTGCAGAGACAATTATGCACAGGTAAATGGACTCTTGAGACCCTTGGAATGAAGCTTCAGGTCCACTCTTGTAGGCTCATTGTAGCCTCTGTTATAGGGGCAGATTCCATTTTTAGGAGGCAAGTGAGACAATGTCATCAGGAAGAAAAAAAACTGGCAAAGTGAGCGTTATGTCCCTAGAACTGCCAAAGTTAAACACCTTGCCCACTTTGCTTTTTTGTCTAGGTGTCATCCATCACTGCTGCTGTTCTCATATTCAAATGTATGTTCACGCCCTACATTTCTATTTTAAAGAAACAAATTCAAACCAGATGTAAATGTGGCAATTGCTCTGAATTTCGTTGATCTCCATGTGCTTGCATGAGCTGTGAATTCATACTGGAAGAAGTGGAGTTATTACTCAGATGGTCATGAAATACCTCTGTGCTGCAAATGCTGGGGTTATTTAGGCATTTTTTTTAACCAGTATTGCCATTATCTCATTAATTTTATTCAAATTTCACATCATTAGCTTTTCTTCTTATCCCATTAGTGAATATATAACAGCAAGAAAAAGCATGAGACAAAAAGATATGCTAGTGCCCAGGTGCCTTTGCTTCTCCAGCACAAAAGATCCTGCCTTTTTTAAGTAAAACTTCTATTTGTCTCTAAGTGAACCTGCTACAGGATTACAATAATGGACTCTTTCAAGGGAAAACAATAAATATGGTATCAGCTGACAGATGCTGTCCTTCCTGGCTGCAGTGTTATATCCATTATTTAATAAGATAGACACGATGTTCAGGAAAGCTGGAGCAATGAGGTGTAACTGTATCTTTCTGCACCACAGAGGAACCTCCAAAGAGATTAACGGAGGAGGAAGGAGGGGAAACTTTTTTCCTTTGGGTTTCTGGTATCTTATGACTGCAGCTCTTGGTTTGCAGCCAGGACCTTGGAGGAGCCCTACTGGATGAAGACTGAGATGCACAGAGCTGCTAGTAAGCTTTCCCACCACCTCTGCAGCAAATGTTGTCTGTCTTACTATTTATCAGAAATTGTCTACATAAGGTGAAGCCAAGCCAGGTCCAGCTCAGATGGTCTTGATACTATCGATTAGAAGGCGGCACAGGGATGAATGTGTTGCTACAAACTGTTAGTTGAAGAAGTAACTGGAGCAGCTCGATGCTGGAGGCATGGATTGAGAAGATAGATCAGCGAGTGTGGCTCACTCAAACATTAGCTGTTCTTCTGAAGCTGTTAGCAGAGGGTACGGAGGGGTTTTCTTAGGATTGGCTGGCAAGTTTTGGAGAAAACAAATTTTGGAAAACAGCATGGGTATGAAATGAGGATATGCGTGTTCTGAGATTAGCTTTAATAGTTAGAGTGGTGTAGTGACAATTAGGAGAACAGACAGGGCCTTTTCAACCAAAGAAGGTGCATTTTTCAGTTGAGCTATTTTCACCTACCTGAAATTGGGGAGGTTTTTAGGTTCTGGGGAAGAGATTAAAATCTCACCTCTAGGAATTGGTCTGATACCAGCAGTTTGTTCCAAGTTGTCTTCCAATGTAGCTGCTAATAAATACTGTGAACAGGTGTGAACGAGCTCTTAGATCTGAAAGACAATGATGTTCAGATACAAGATCAAACATAGCAGGTAGTCCATATGTCTAGACTAGAACAAAAAAAAATAACCCAAACCCCTTGGTTCATGCAGGTCAGATCTATTTCAGAAGCAGGCTTTGCATCTGGCTACCAGGATATAAAGTTGATTTGGCTCCCTGCCAGCAGAAAATGATCTTCACCCACAACCACCCCTGGTTTTGCTATCACAAGACAACATACTCCAGGTATGCTGACTTCCTCTGGCCTGGCCTTAGGTGTTCAACTGCTAGCAATTAGTCTGCCTAAATCTCATTTCTTGGGTATTACGGTTCTGAGGAAAGGGCCAGTGCCTGATTCTTAAGAGGGCAAGGGGTTAACATGTTTAATAAAAATGTTCTGTCACTATAAAAAGATGTATCTTTATCTCTGAAAGCGACATATTCTATTACCCTGGAAATGACTGATTGGCCCTAATGAAGCTCCATGGGGAGAACATACAGCAATATGGCTGGCTCTGGTTACCTTAGCAACTCTCTCCTTGAGAATTCGGAGGCTAAATTTATATAAGATTGGAGATCTAAAAACATCTGACGATATTGCAACAGAGAAAAACATTACCCACTGAAATTAACCTTGATTAAGAAGGATGATGTTGCTGTAATTGATTTGGTGTGTGCCTCCAACAGAAGGGCTTTGAATGCTTATTGTTGTTGCGAGTCAGGAGAAGCAACAGGCAGCTCCACAGGGGCCCAAAGGAGCATCCAGTGCAAATCAGTGGGGAGGCTTATGGAGTAAAAAAAAATCAGCAAGATGGGGAGAAACTGCCTCCACGTAATTTGGAGCTGTGCAACTGTGCATGTTGTTAGCTCTTGCAACCCTACAGCCATATTAGTATGTTTTTCTACTGCTTCTAGTGTTGTTCTTCAGGTTAGAAACTCTTCAGCTATCAGGCAGGGTCTATTGCTTTGCTTGAAGCAGCTACTTGGGTCTTGACCTAGACTAGGAGAACTGAAGCTTGTCAGTAATGAATACAAATAATGGACCAGGCACTCTGGTAATACAAGTAGTCATATGTGCGTTGACTTAACTGGTATATAATACTGTACTTGCCTGGATGTCAGTGCAGGTAAAATCTTCTACAGTTGCTGAGCATCATCAGCCCCAATAATGCTGTGTAACTTTGAGAGAAGTTTCAGAGAATAATGCTTTTAATTCTTCAATATTTAGCTTTTAAGCACTTGGAGTTTGTAGATCACTTTAGAGGTGGATCCATTGCTGCTACTTACTGTCTTTAATACTTCTAAAGATGATCTGGACTGACTGAGTTTTTGAGGACTGAAATGGAGACATGTCTGCAAACTGAGTGGGGAAAGGTAAAGTGACTGGAGAAGCCCTGAGCTCTGGATGCGCTTCTGGATGAAGTGCAAAGAGCTGCTGCTGGCTGGGATCAGGGACTGAACCACTCTGGGCTCTGGAAAGCAGTGGTTAATTTTACTTGTGGAATTTGTTGCTGGAGGAGGTCAGCAGGCCAAATGCTCCAGTTGGGTTTTGAATAGGGCTGGATAATTTCATGATGTCTAACAACACTTGCAGCTCTGCAAGGCAAGCTAACGAGGTTAATCAAATCTTATGCTTCAGGGAACTGCCTTGCCATGCAGGCCTGCCTCAGTGTAAACACTGCAAAATGGTGCATTATGGGTGTTTGACCAAAAAAATCAGGAGCCTGCATCAGTGAGCTGGTTTTGTTTTTAAGCTAGAATGATCAAGGATTTGATGTGATAAGGAAAAATGGAATATCCCTCATTACTTCTCAGCTTATCACTCCCTGAAATGCAGCTGCACTGGCCTCTATTAGAAGAAATCAGGGCAAATGTGCAGCCACAAAACCTTGAGGAATTAGCAGTTACACTCCACTGCTCTGTGATGAGTGAGGATCTTGGTGATTGCAGTCCCTGTTGTACTTAATGCTAATACTCTTAGGGCAGCGCTTTCCTGCTGTAGTGTAGCTTGCCTTCTGCTGGGTCAGAAGCTCAAGAAGAGATTAGGAAATGGTGCTAAGAAATGAAGGGCTTGCACAGGTGAGGCAGGGCATGGCTGCACAAATATTTTTGTCCCTTTCCTCCTCCCTCACTTAGTGAAACCAGTATAATTTCATTTAAAGCTTTTCCCTGTGAGGCTTGCCAGTGACCCTGGCCCCAGCAGGCTGAGCTCAGCACAGGCAGTGGGGACCTTGGGGATGCCACAGAACTTGGGACCACCTGGGCTCACTGCAAAGTAGAGTAGATCCTGTGCTGTGTTAATGTGGAGTATCATTTTGATGAGAATCTAACTTTTAAATCTAATCATTTCTGATTTAATGATGTAATGGAGGGAAGATCTCAGCCTTTTGTTCCTTTTCTGATCAGTCACAAAGGGATTATGCTGGTATAAATCTACTGACTTGTTTAGGATTTATACTCTGAAAATTGATGGCAGGATTTGGCTGGCTGCTTTTGTTTTCTTTTCCTTGCTACTTGGCTCCTGGATGTGATGCTTGTAATAGAGAGCTGAAAGCAAATGCGGAGAGCTTGGCCACTGAACAGCTTTGCTTTTGGTCTCCTTGTTTGCACAGCATTATCTCTGTCTTCAAAGGAATCTGGAAGGAAAACGTTCCTGGCTTGATCGTGGCGTTAATCCAGGCGGAGCTAGGTGGGCTCAGGCTAAGTTTGGCTCTTCAGCTATATCTAACAGGTCCAGAGCCATGGGAGATGAAGGAGAGCAGAGCTGGAAGGCAGCATGCATTTCTACATATTCACTTGGTGGTGTCTTTCCTTTGCCCTTGCTGCTTAATCTCTCTTCAGCTAGCACTGGGCATCAGGCTGAAGTGTGTGTTAGTGATGGTTGAAAAAGCTCAGGGTCTTCATGGGCTTTTCAATATTCTGGCTGAAATACTTAAAACATGAAAATATTAAGCCAAGTCTTCTGGGCTTCCCTAAATGGTCATGTCCTTAAAATTCACAATAAGCCAAGGTATGTTTAAAGTGGGAAACAAGGGATTAAAAACACCTCACAAGTAGGGAAAGTCCAAGTTTCTCTGAATTAAAACAAAAAGGATTGTAAGTTTTGGGCTGCAGATGTTTTCAATATATCAATAATTAGTTTTTCACATATTCAATTATTGTTTAAATGTAAAATAATGGATGTAATACATCTTCCATTCATGGAAATGTAATGTGATTACAGCTTCCTTTTTTACAAATAATTGCATGATGACCATGCAGCATAATATTTTTGAGGATTAATTATGGAGGAAGATGACTAAGAATTCCCCTCTGCATATTTATGCCATGCTTGGGAGTTGCTAGAAATAGCACATGATGCTGACCTCTGGCTAAGTCAAGCCAACAGAAATGCAATAATCCCTGTAAAATTACACTTTCATTGTATGTGTGTATATATTAATGTATATATGTTTATATATAATGCATAATTGCTGTGCAGGATTGGACTACCTGGTCCATACAAATTAATACTGTCTCCAGTGCTGATTCTCAAGTGGTTCTTCCCCAGGGGTCATACTTGCTGGATAAGTGTCTCAGCAGAGTATTGTCTGACAGTCAAGAGTTTCTAATGCTCTTAGTTGTGCCTCTTCAAAATACCCCTGAGAATCTTTCTCTAGAATGGAATAAATTACAAAGGTCTCTGAGATATTGGGGGAGGGGGCGAAATCTCTGAATGAGGCTAACTGGTTAACCCACTTGATATGGAAACTTCTTGCTGATCAAGACTGACAGAGGAAGGCGATGGCATATATGTGCATGACATCTTATGGCATTGCAGTGGATGATATTCTTCTGTCAACACTTTGGCTCAGAGCCAGCAATCTGTCACAGGAATTTAGAGAGTGAAATTTTCTGGTTGTCTTTGAGTCAAACACGATATCATCAGACTTGGCCTGCCTGGCCATTAATGAATATAAGGATAGGTACAGTGGATGGTATTAAATTGTTATGGTTGTTTTCCTTATGTAAATTATAAAGTTACTTCCTATGTTAAGGAAGGAAGTCAGTCCCTGCTGAGCGGGGTGTGCTATAATTGCCTGTTGTGAAGGTCTGAGATGTCTTAGCCAGGCTGTAATGGGAGCTAATGTAACGTATGCTTTGGGATAATGTATATTTTGCAAAGATGGATGGCTTGAAAAGAAGAATGCTCTGTAGAGAGGCAGACAGTCAAGGACCCAATCCTGTATCCCTATGACATACTTCTCTTGCCCTGTCCTATCTAACCAAGTGATGGAAGTAAGAGGGTCATAAAGTCCCATAAAACCCAACAGACAGATAACTGCTGGATCTGTTTCCTGCTGAATAAAAACTGGTTACAAGGTATTGATAGCCACTCATCTGATCTCTTGGTACCCTTGGTGCTTTTGATGGATATTTTTAATCACATCTGACAGTGAGATGCCCAGCTGTATGGCTCAATACAGAGACAAACCTTATCAGACAATCAAGAAACTTATCAAGATCTTTCAGTTTGCAAAGCAGGTTTTGAGATGTTTTTCTGGTACTGGCCACACATGGTATCTGTCTGTCACCTTCCAGCACACACTTGTCACTCAATAAAGGGTGTGGAGGAGCAACCTGAGCATAATGAAAAACCCTGGATAAAAGGAAATTGAAAATGAAAGTCCCTGGCCTTTGGAATTAAAGGATGAAGCAATCACTTGGTTAGCTCATTCCCCTTAGGGAATTCCTCCAGCCTCTTGCAGCTTGCACTGTAAAGAAGCTTACAGTAAAATATGCATTTCATTTTATTTTGTTGAGAGGAAGAAGGGCAAATGAAATGACCAGAGGAGAGGYGGATGGAGAGTGGAGCAGTCGGCACTTTCCATTATGTTTCATTTGTCAAGCCAGTTAGTCTTGCTGCAGAAATAATCTCAGGTTCTCTGGCCTTTTTTCCTCCAGACACCTGCTGCCCTTTTGCAGTGATTTATCTCCTTGCCCCATTCATCCTTGCTGGGAGGGAGAGAAGATGGTTTAAGGAGCATAGCTGGACCCTCAGCTCAGAGGCAAGCACTGTCCCTGTTCTGATTGTGGTTTGAGATCCCTGATGCTTCTGTGGGGACTTAAAGATTTCTTTTTTTTTTAATAGAGCTGTTGGCCAGCATCTAAGAAATATCTACCCAGATGTGTTTTGAACTGGATTTGTCAGAGCACATCTCCAAAATACTGGGTACATCTCCACCAGAAACTGGCAGATTTGACATGCTCCTGCTTTCTTAAATCACCATGTGCTGCTTCTATACAATGGAGCTTGTAAAATAATTGAGCTAAAACTCTTCCTTTCTCACCGCTAATGGCATTTTTCCCCCCACATGCTGTCCTCGTGGTGGGTACGCTGCGGTTAGGTTCTGCTACCTGTGAATACCTGTATGTCCAGTCTAAGCTATAAGCACTGCAATGTATTCCCTAGCTGAATCTTAATGCAGTTTTAATACTCAGCAGTGCTGAACTGCTGGGAGAGGTTAGAAGCTGTTGCTTATACAAAAGCTAACAATTAGCAATTTTTGGTAGGGACATGAAGTATATACTTGTACCTGTGCTCAGCTCCCTGAGGGGGCCAGTTTACAGTCCAATTAAACAATTACAAATCATTAAACTGAATCTTCAGAATCCTCTGGGCTCTCTAAATTGCTATTTACATAATTCTACAACTAAAAATAATGAAGATAAAGCAATTGGGTGGCTGTGGAACATCCTTTTCAAGTATATGAAAAGATAATTGTCTTCATTCCCATGTGTGCAAATGCTGTCTTGTTTGATAGTGACAAATATAATTTGGGGGGTATTTTACCCACCTGGCATCTTGAAGAGGGAATAGGCTGTAYGTTGTTGGAGAGGCATCATCCTAGAGAAAATATTATTACTCTATACAGGTCCATCACCCTGTGGTGTGTTCATTAAGGGAATATGAGGTTGCTGAAAGATGTAACTCCTGAAATAGCCTCTGCTAGACTTGATAGCACAAGGAGGAGGGAAGGCTGGAGTGAACTTTCCAGGTCTAAAGCCTGGTAAAAGGGAGTTTTGCCTTTCCTTTTTCTTTCCTGTTTATCTACAGGTTCATGCTGCCATTCAGATCAGAAGCAGCCCTTTGTGCTCACATGGATAGCATACTTTCTACAGCTTCATTTTGGATTTTTTTTTTGGCCCCAATTTGGGTGATGTTCCCCTTGCTCCCAACCTTTGGAATAGAAAAACCCCACTAAGCTTACCCTGCTTTCACCTATTTGTTAAAGTGGAAATACAAGGCTGGAAATAAAAAGATTAAACTGTCTTAAAGGCCACACTCCCAAGTGCTCAGTGCTTTGGAAAATGCATTCTTCAACTGACAGCTTGATGGCTTATAATATATAGGATATGCTTAAATGCTTTATGAAACAGAATGGCTTAAGGATCTCGTTAAATGCCTTGCTGAATATAGAGCTAAATAGTGATTATTTTGCATGACTCAGTTTCTCTATCCACCCAGAGGGAAAAATAAGAGTTTTGAGCCCTCTCTACAGCATTACAAGGAGATATAATGATATCAAGCAAGTGAACTATTGTACAGATACAAAATACTATAATCAGCATTAGATTTGCCTAGCTGTGGCAAGCTCAGATAACTGTTCTTTGCCATCACTGTCCATGTTTCTTGAGCCTGACACCAGTGCAACAACAAAACAGAAGTGAGGGTGTTCCAGGTGGCAAAAAATTGCTGTGAACTGAAAAATTAAAAACATAAATGATTTTTCAAATACTTATTTTTCCAAAGCTCCAGGCACGGTTCATCAAATTTTATAAAAATGAAGGCAAATTTGTTCTAAATAACAGGATTGAGGACTGGCACCTCAGCTGCGAGAAAGGTTGGTTTTTGCAATGTATTTCTAGGAAGGAAAAATAATCATTGGAAAACTAACGTGAAGAGGACAAATCCCACTTCCCCGCTCTTCCCAGGTTTGCTTGTTCAGCACCTCAGCAATGCCATGATGACTTATCTTTGTACCAAAGCTTTTTTAACTCTTACAAACTCAGAGTTGTTCTTGGAGCCCCTGAGGTTCTGGCTGTATGGTTCTGCTCCACAGCAAGAAGTGATCCACCGCAGGGAACAAAGCCAAAACCCCCAATTTCAAGGCAGAAGTAACACTCTTTTCCTGATACAGAGCTAGGGAGGGACTGACAGATGGATTGCTGTGATGTCTCCATATTTCCCTGACTTCACAGTAAACTATATCCTTGATACTACAAATAAATTTCAGTTGATTGCAGCCCTGGTCTTTCTGAAAGCTTTTTGTTCTTTTAGTCTGTGTTAACTGATTACTTGCAGCATCCAAACTCTCCAGGGCAGCAGGGACAAAGGACCAAAGACCCTGGCTAAGTTTGTATTCTTAGAGCTGGTATCTAGTCTAGGATGTGCAGAGAAGGCATGTGGTGGAGGACTTGATGAAGGGAAACCACTACAGGACTAGATCTGACTCTTTATTTCCAACCCTGCTTCTACTGAGGGACRCAAAGAGGCAGAGATGTTATTTCAAAGGAGAGAGTGAGTGGCATGGGGAGCCTCTTGGAGATTTGGTGCTGCACAGCATCTGTTCCAATCGGTCTTCAAAGTGATGCCAAGTGTATGTGCCTCTGGGACATCCAGTATCCCGCAAGCTGCATGGCAATGCAGCTACCTGGGCGCATCCATCAAGTGCCTGCACCTTGATGCTGGTGGAAGCGGATGACTGCAGGGTGAGTGTGTTGGCTGCACCCAGCTCTGCTGACAGTCAGGTGGCACCTCCAAGAGGCACAAACACCTGAATTGGTGAGACTTTACTATCCTGAGCTGACCTGTGCTCCTTCTCAACAAGTGACGAACTGCTGCAATTGGAAGTACATTATCAAGCCAAAATGACCTTGCCCTGTCACAGCCTGTGAGATACCTTATAAATCACAAGACACAGTAATTACCAGAATTAGGCAAGGGATTTGGGATTGTTCTGGGTAATAATATCACTGCAGATCCTCCCAGAGACTCCTCAGCTTTGGAAAAGCAAGACTAGGGGTTCCCTCTGGTGTCCTTCACTAAGCCTTTTATTGTCTCTTTTGGGCACATTTTATGATGATCCAGCTTTCCTCAGAGCTTGCTGTGACCGTTGCTGGCTGGTAATGGCCTCAAGAGGCTTTTTAAGCTTGAACAATGTGATATTTTGTTTACAGCATACTTATGCTTGGCTATGATCTTGAGTAGATGGGCACATAACCTAGTAGGCTGGAGTGAGAGCTATGATTTCAACAATGTGAGGTTTTCCTGATTTCTGTACCTTTTCAGGGAGGTTTTTTACCTTGCTTTCAAGGATAGATTCAGTTGGCAGCATATTCATGTTTGTAAATGCAACATAATTGAAGAAGCAGTACCCGTGGCCATTTGGCAGGGTTGAGAAGCCCACAAGAATGCAGAAAAGGGCCAGTATTGCCTTGCAACATGGGAAATGACACTTTTTATTTGACTGGTATAATTCTTCTTGGTCTCGCGCTTCCAGGTGGATTAGAGCCCCTGAAACAGCATACTTCTTGTCTTAACTTATGGAGAATTTAACCTGCCTGTGGAAATTAATATTTGCCCAGTCTCAGAGAAGATGTAAAGGCTGGGGATTCCCGGTGCAAAGATGTGAGTCGGTCACTGCCCCAGCTGCCTGCTCCTTTAGAGCAGCTCAGCTCCCCTGTGACACACCTTCTGGCCTGACTAGGAGGATGAATTGGCACCAGAAGTAATAGAGAAAAGAGTGAGTTGTCTGGAAGAGGAATTGGAAACCCTTGTAATCACTGTTGAAACCCTGCATGCCTCCTGAAATGCTATCCATGTCTTCATCTGAGCTCTATTGAGATACTGTTTAAGGCCTTTCAACACTTCTCACTCACCAAAATCTAGGTTTTCAGTACAAAAATGTCATCTTTGGTAACGGAGAACATTTTAGTAATGATTCAGAAATGGCTTAAATAAGCTTTCCTGCCAAAAAAAATCCACACCCCAAAACAGGTCCATTAAGAACCCTTGAACTGGTGCAACCTTGAAATCTCAAATTCTGTTGCAAAATCCTGCTCTTGGTTTTTCCTTCAGTGGAGCTGTCTGAAGCTGTTTATACACCCCAGGGAGGATGATAATCTCCAGCTGTGAACATCAGCATAGTGCAGCTCCTGCACCCTCATGCTTCACGTGGATCCCCGTTGCGTTTCCACTGGGCAGCTGTGTGTCAGCAAAGATCAGGCTCTATCCTCTCTGGCAAGCCAAATCATACAGGTTGTCTGCTTGACGTGAGTCATGTGAGTGGAAGATACTCTGCCTGTGCTGGGTTATGTGGCTAAACTTGGCTCCTGTGCCAGAACATTGTCTTGCAGAGACCAAAGCCTGAATTCCTTGCCTCTTTTTTGAGAGTAAAAGGCCAGAGTAAATCTTGCATCCTGCTTTCTTGGATAAAATAGCATCCTAAAGCAACAAGATCCTGTACTCCATGACTGACCTGCCTGACCCAGGATGTCTGTTGTAAAGGCCATGGGCTTTTTGGTGGGGTTTCCCTAACAATAGAAGAATTTCAAATAAAGCCCCTGCTCAGAGATGTGTGGCTGAAATTTCTCCCAACTGTTCAAGGAAGGAAGCCAGGCCTTAAGAGGAAAAGTCTGTCTTTGAGTCATGTTTCTTTTACTTCCTATATTTATTTTGAAGCATACAGAAAGAAAGGGGAGGAAAAAAAAAGGCAAGACTTAGGGGTTTTATTCAGCATTGCTAATGTCACCATTGCTAATTGCCAATCATTTCAGTGGAAGCCCTTATCGCTGCATTTCTTTTCTTCAGTTTGCTTCTAGCACTGCAAAGCAAACTGCAGTGTGTTTTGGTCTTAGTGGGAGGTGTGTTGAACCCCGCATCCTCTCTTGCTGTTGTTGTTCTCCCCAGGAACTGAACGTGGACTTTCCACTTATGAAGTCAGCTTATAACTAACTCCTTACTTCATCAGTGAACTGGGCAATTCTGTGCAGTCCCTGGATTCTAGCAGCCTGTGTATTCCCAATTTCATATAGTCATGTGTTCATGTAGGGACAAAATGTCACTTCCTAAATGTAAAAAATTCTCTGCGTGGATGTAAAGGATATCAAGACACAATGCGCTGTAGAGTCATGCCTGTGGTGGTGTGAGTGTTTTGCAGTAGTAATCCAAAATCTGTAGGAGTGTTACTAGTATAGGAAACCTGCAGTAGGATGTACAAGGTCTGTGTTTGAAAAGAAGCAGATTTGCGGTTGTAAGTCTCAAGGTTGTTGTTCTTTCATGCCAAATGCCTCCTTGTCTTCCTCCAAAAACAAACCCTGTCTGCCCCTGCATTGCTGGATGTCTCCAGTCAACAGCGAGGACCTTCTCTAGGGTTGAGGTTAGCAAAGCTGGAAAACTGCAGCGTTTTTATCCTGAGCATTGAGATATTTAGTGGGATCCTGCTCCTGGAGTTATGATACACAAAGAATGCTATCTCTTTAAAAAATTCAGAAAAGGAATGGATATTTTCAACCCTCATGTCTGAGGGGGGAAAGCTTGTGACTGTCCTGAGGACTCCAAAGGAACAAACACAGAAGTTGGGAATTATTTTTAAACCCCAAATTGCTAAGAACTTAAATAAAAAAAAAAAAATATTCCTGGTCTTTGAAAATCGGGCCCATATAAACCCCTTTTTGTGCATATAGCAAATCGCTCCCCAAAGCAGTGGCCACTGGAGGGATGGTGGCTCCCTCCTACAGTGGGATCGGCACCCMTCTCCCATGCCTTGCCTGCCACAGGAACTGCCTGGCAGAGTCATCGCTGTCTGAAACCGCTCAGAAATACAGGACAGATACGGAGAACTGCTGTGCCCAGGCAGCACCCCAATCCCATCCTTTCAAGGATGGTGGAGCCAGTTTTCCCTGTTTAACTCTCCGTAATTTCTCTCCTTCTTGATGATTTGCTGACTGCTAAGGACATGTAGAGAAACCTGCAGGAACCAGCTCATTCCCATGTATTACCCAGTGCTTTTTTTTTACCTTACTGTAATATTTCTCACCTGTCCCATGCAGCAGATTCAGGGAAGTTGTACGGGGGCCAGGTCTGCAATTCCATTTATCATGTCGGACAACGTAGAAAATTGCGTTGCAACAGAGCAAACTACTAAATCACACATAATTGCTCTGATAACGATTTAGGGAAGGTGACAATAACTAGGGATCTTTTTCATCTCCCAAGGTTAAACATCTTAGAGGTATTTAATCACCTTCTCTTCATGTGAAAAATATTTATTTTCTTCCCAGCTCTCTTCTGCACAAAGCGACTCACAGAAAAATGCTTCAAAAGAGGTTTGCTTATTTTCCTGCACGTAACTAAGGGAGGATTGGCTGTCTCGTGGTGTGTATGATACTGAGGTCAGCTCCCATTGCGCTAGACTTGAATGAAGAGATGGTCCCACAAAGCACATCCCACTGCACCACAAGCCAGGTGCAAAACTGTGACTGTTGCTGTGCTGCAAGCGACATGGTGCGGCACAGAGATGGAGGGCCTTGCCCAAGATTGCAAGAAGTCTTTGGCAGATGACAGGGTTGGGTTCAGGTTGGTCCCAAACCCCTGCTCTTAACAGAGAAGCACCCTCATCCCTAAGGCTGGCCGCCTCCTGTTTTAGTTTCMCTGATTTCAAAGCCAATGTTTTTGGTAATTGAAATCCATTTGTTTCCTTGTGTGTGGAAAGTTACAAGTGTTTTATCTGTGCAGGACTGGAAGAAAAGGCTATTTAAGCTGTTGGCTGCCCCCCACCATCCTCTAAAATAGCCTTTTTATTGCCCTGCAATATTTAAACTTCAGCAGCTAAAAACTGTCAACAAACTGCTAAGAAAACCAGAAGAATCTCATTGCCTGAGCTTTAATGAGTCTCTTTTTTTTTTTTTTTTCCTATGGTACTTGCTCCAGCTTGCAGCAGCCAAAAATAGAGCTTGGCAATTCAGAAGCGTGCAAGTAACTCGTCCTAATGCTCGCTCCCATTTCCACGGGCAAAACCACATCGCTGCAGCRACTTCTCTCCCTCTGGACCCCTGAATTCTTGCACAACCTCCTCTGAGCAAGCCTGTGCAGTGGCATTGAAAGAGGTAGTGGCATTTTGATGCTCTGTGTGCTGGTGGCTGGCTGGGCTCCGGGATAACACGCTTGCTCCGGTGTGCTGGGGGTAGTTCTCGGTGTACGAAAGCAGGGCAGTAAAGCCAGCCAGGGGCTCACAGCCTTTGGAAATGCTGTTCCCAAAGGTCAGAGCTGGGGGGGAAGCAGAAACCCCACCCTGCCCAGGCTGTTTTCCTTCATTGTTTCTGGTTTTATGTCTGGCGGCGGTGGAGCTTATCTTAGAGGAAAGGGTGGAGGTTTCCCAAACAGCTAATTCACTTCTGATTTTCTCACTATTGGGAAGATGCCTTGCCTCTTCCTTGCAGCTCTGACTGCTCCAGTTATTTCCTAATTGCTTGTGAGAAAGTCTGTAGGAGGTTGACTGGGGCGATCAGGGCTTCCAGGTAGGCAGGCCCCTTTCTCCTAGAAAGACACAGCCCAGAAGTTATTTGTCTGGCATTGGGGAAAAAAAAAAAAAAAAAACACCACCACCACCAGAGGTGGCTTAAGGAAGCAAAGTCTGCAAGAAAGAGGTGGGAAGGGAGAGCATTTAAAAAAAAAAAAAGCTATTGTAAATCATGTCACTGAGTGTAATGCAATCCGGCTAATAATCATCTGTGTTAATTCAAGAGCCTATTACATGGGTAAGGGGAGAGGAGGGTGCAAGCGCGGCCCTCGGCCCTGATGATGCTGCGCATGTGGCTGGTGGGCCTCAAGCGGGTGCGGGATGGAGAGCAGGGTGCTCTGAGCTGCTCAGCACCTGGCGTCTTGCCACATGTCCTCTGCGGGACAGGGATGGTCAAYTTAGAAATAACAGAGGATGGCTGCCTGGATACTTCTGAGGAGCACAAAAATCTTTACTTTTCCCTTATTACTTTGCTGCCAGCCTCCTTGCCCCCAGCTTGTTGGGAAGTTTTGTGCTTCAGAGGTTGGGGGCYGGGCGAATGCGATCAGCCGCTGGCAGGCTGAGCAGCATGACAATGTGCAACTTTYGGAGCCAGCTCCCCACCCACGCAGCACCAGCTGCCTTCTCTGCTCCTCACAAGCCCACCAGGAGCACGCCAGGCCTTGAGCTGGCCACCCGCCAACACCCACATGTGTCACTAAACCTAGGGACGAGGGGGCTCCCTGCCACACGCTGGTGGGTTTGGAAGGATGCTGTGCTCTGGAAAGATGCTGCATTAGCAAGGACGATTCTTCCTCCCCAGTGCAAAGGAGGGATGAGATCTACACCATGACAGCTTCCAAAAAGACTGCTAGCTTCACACCTGGGCCACTGCTGAGTGCTTTACCCTGTCATGGGAAGGTYGAGCAGGCAATGTGTTCTCAGAGCTGCTATGTCCTTGGGTTTTGACTGGTTCCTAAYACCAAAAATGCAGCACAGGCATGTCTGTGCAGAGGGTGTGAGYCCATGTGCCTCTTCTGCCTTCCACRGGAAAACCTACCTTCTCCTTCCATCCTATTTCCAGGTTGCTGAGACAGCCAGCACAGYCTATTGGTATCATCATGGTGTGCTTGCAGCAAGCTCAGGATCCATAAAGGGCTGKGAAGAATAACAAGGAGTGCAAGGTGGTGGCTGGATGAACAGAAGTTGGCCTCRCTTAGAAAGACCTCGCCCTAGCATAGACTGCACAGTTTTAGGGGGTGAGGATGTCAGTCTAAATACAGACTCGGCATTGATGGGACTGTCAGTGCTGATGAATTCGTTTTGGAGCCGTCTCAGCCACGCAGCTCCTTAGAGGACACCTTTGCTTCTCTCCCAGGGAGATCCTTACGTCTGCATCACTATCACATACATCATTATGACGCCCATCTCTTATTGAAGACTTATAACCAGCAAATACCAGTCAGTTTTGCATAATGCCAGACTGGATCCATATCCTCAGTCAGGCTGCTGATCCTTGGGGTATCTTCTCTGGACTCTGTTTCCCAATATACAAAATGACATTATTAATGCTTCCTTTTCAAGATGCTGCAGATCTTCATTTTTGTTTCAAAGGTGCTCTGGGCCCTTTAGATGAAATTCACAGTTCAGCTACAATATCTTTCTTTGACTTATGTCATTCTATTTTATGTTGTTATGATATTTGCAGTTCTTTGTACAGTAAGATGCTTCCTTGGGCTCTACTGAAGAATAGATGCGTCTGTGATAAAAGAATTTCCAGCAGTTATTTATCTGACCCTCTGAATTTTCATGGTTTATATATGGGTGGGGATTATTGCTCTGCCTTCTTTTGCTCTGGGCTTCAAAGATGGGAACTGTCTATTTTTCAAGGCTTTGCTAAGAATTAGTCTAAAGTCCTACTTCAGTCCTGGAGGTAGGGCATAGCAGATTACTGCAATATGGAATATTTTATGAATAGTTTACAAAAAAGACCATGTAGATTTGTTTCACACTTAAACTAAGAATTTCACTAAAGCAGTGAAAATGGTCTTAAAAATGTCCTTAGGTTTGCAAGACTGAAAGGGGTCTTCCAAGTCATCAAGTCAGACGTGGTATTTCATAAACCTATTCATCCATTTATCAAATTTCAGTAAAATATATCGGGGGGGGGGGGGTTGGTTTGATTAGTGGCTTTTCTGTGTGTGAGGTACGCTCTTTTTTTTTTTTTAACCCTTTTCACTATGTGGGTCTTGTTTAGGAGGTTGTCTAGTGTCCAAGACCTGACAACTGTTTCTACTTCCACAGCCAGCACCGCTCTAGTTCTGCACTATGTGTATGCTTAATGGGGCACAGAGGTGCAAAACAGGAGAGGTACCTTCTCTTCCTGGAGCTCTTTAGAAAAGCAGCACAAATTTATACTAATAATGGCAGTGTTTTAAATCCTATGCAATTTGTAAATGTACATTTCCATGGTAACACGTAGGTAGTGAAATAATCCTCAATTCATCATCTTCCATGAAATTCCAGCAACTATTCCTAAACATTCGTCCTTTTCTAATCCCAGAGCTGTTGCCATGGAAATGATCAGATAAGATACAGGCCTTTAGGCAGATGGGTCTGTAAAGGATGCTAAATCTTGGCCCATTGAAATCTACAGAACTACTTAGTATTTCTTCTTATTTAAAAGCAACATAGCTGGCAGTGATTTTTCTTCTGATTGTTTCAAGATTAATTAAATTAACTCCACTTTACAAAAGGCTTCTTTTCGAGTGACCCTTGGGAACTAAAAGTGTTACTCAGGTCTCTCCTCTTCTCCCCAGGTGAGCTCTTGTGTGGCAGCAGGGGCTTCTGCTGCTCCTGTTCACTGCTCCAGTGTTTCTGCTCCTCTCCCCACACATGTGTAACTCAAATTCTCACTGGCATTGCTTGCGGTCTGGGTTTTAGGCCTGCTTTTCAGATATCTTGTTCTGCAAAGGAGCTTATTTTTATTTTTTACCATTTATCGGAGCAAAAGACAGCATCCAGGAGATTACATCCAACACCCAGAGGATCGCTGCTTTCCAGCGCATTAAATTTTCAATTCTAAAAGCCATGCAGGATGAGAGGTTTACACGTGCAGAGGCACCTTCCGAGCACTTTTCCAAGCTGGGCCTGGAGGTGTGTAGATGACTGTTAATATGGGATTTGGTTTCTAAGTCTTTAAGTTCATAGAATCATGGAATAGTTTGGGTTGGAAGGGACTTTTAAAGGTCACCTAGTCCAACCCCCCTGCCGTGGGCAGGGACATCTTCAACTAGATCACATTGCCCAGAGCCTCGTCCAACCTGACCTTGAATGTTTCCAGGGATGGGGCATCTACCACCTCTCTGGGCAACCTGTGCCAGGGTTTCACCACCCTCAGCGTAAAAAATTTCTTCCTTATAGCTAGTCTAAATCTACCCTCTTCTAGTTTACAGCCATTCCCCCTTGTCCTGTTGCAATAGGCCCTGCTAAGAAGTTTGTCCCTGTCTTTTTTATAAGCCCCCTTTAAGGACTGATAGGCTGCAGTAAGGTCTCCCCGAAGCCGCCTCTTCTCCAGGCTGAACAACCCCAACTCTCTCAGCCTTTCTTCATAGGAGAGGTGTTCCATCCCCCTGA
>JAYKAV010000001.1:4199413-4241858 GCA_035582835.1 Phoebastria nigripes
AAAAAAAAAAAAAAAAACAAACCCAAAAAAACCCCCAAAACACAAACCCTTCCATTTTTTCAGAATAAAAAAATTAAGAAGAAAAAAGGAGTGTTTAAACCTAATGCAAACCTTGGAGGAATATTGCTCTCCAGAGATCCAACCTTCCATTTGTGCACAGGCCTATTCTGCTTTTCATGCAGAAGTGGAATATGATCCCAACTACAGTGACAGGCAGCAGCGTGTTAAGGGATCTCGGGCAATGTCGGCATGGCCTTGCGGGCACAGGAAAATTGTCATCTGCCAAAGACATGTGAGAGTGAGGGGCTGAGCCAGACCTCCTCCATATCAGCACACACAGCACCCAGGGACCTTCAGCAATGCTCCAAAACTATGGCATCTGAAAAGAGGATTTTCCCTGTCTTTCTAGCTTTCTCCCACATCCCACCCTCATGGGCAATAAAAGAGGAAAAATCATAATTCTTAAGAGAAATTCAGCCATCCACAATATAAGATACCAGGGGGATGAATTCCTGAGTTATCCCTTTTTGTATGAGACCTAAGAGGATCTGGTGTTGTGGATAATAGCATGGAGATAAGAAAGTTTTAATAAACCTCCTCGCTTCTGCAGCCATTGCCCACAAAGCTATTCCTCCTTTTCTAGATGCCCTCACCATCTCAGCGATCCCTCGTGATTTGGACTCTCATGTCAAAAAAGAGAGAAGAGCTGCAGCAAAACCAGGAGAGGATTCTGCTCCCAGGTAACTTCAGCAATTTTTTTCCCAGCAGCTTCCAGAACATACTGAAATCCTCTCAGTGGAGTAAAAGCCAAAAGGCTTTTGTGATGTTAAAAAGAAAATGTAGTTTAAACATTTTTCTGCTCAGTAGAAGTCCCGTTATAGAATGCAATAATCTGGACAGACTGACTAGAAATGCAAGTCAAAGAGGCTAATCTATTTTCATATATAGATACCAACCTAGATGTATATATTTTAGATTTATAGTGGATAGCTCAACAGTGTCCCCTGAAGGATGTACTGTAAATAAGAGGGGTTAAGAAAGAGGTAAAAGATGACAAAGACAAAAAGAAAGAAGAATAGGGAGAAATTAGTGAAAATCCTTGGGAGAAATAGTTCCAGCTACTTTTCTTGTAATGATGACAGAGTTCTGCAGTTTTGCAGGAGATCGATTAGTTGCTGCAGTGATGTCCAATTAGCTGGACTTCATGCTGGACTTCAGCTTGTGCCCAAGAAACCTCTCCGCATTTCCAGGGGGCACCGCTGTAACAGAAAGATGAGTCTGATGCAACTCCCTCTTCAGCCAACCAGGGAAGCGGTATTTTTGGGTAGGGTGATCTCATTAAAAACCACCCACTGTGCACAGAGGATGCACTCAGTGACTACCCAGTGGACGTCGAGATGTCAAAACTTTTGCCAGACTGATGCTGAAGTCATCCAGGCAGACCACAACAGGCCAGGCATCGAGAGCTGTGCCAGCCTCACCAGCGATGTCCCTCGGTGCCACCAAACACACCTCGGTCTGTAGGCTCATTTGGGAACAGATGTTTCTGCAGCATCTTCCCTTGAGCATTGAGAAGCCTATGCAGAGCCAGGATTGCTCTCGTGCAGCTGTGTTCAGCTCGAGGCTGTGATCCTACAGCGAGCTCTCTGTGTTCACTGCGAATTCATTGTGGGCATGCAGCTATCAGTAACAGCCACAGCAGGATTAGGAAGTTCCTTCTATTCATTTAACATCATTGTGATTTTTTAAACAACAGCATCAATGAGGCTTTCATTTTTTCGCAAACGAGAAACAATCCGACCACGATGAGTTCAACTCTGGTAGAGTTTTCTGTAGGGAATCCATTTGCTGAGCCACTGAGTCCATTGGCACTTTGCAGTAATACCAGCACTCGGTAAATATTGGCCAATGTGCCTCTAAGTACTATTAATGAAGTTAATTAGCAACAAAAGTTTTCAAATGTGAAAAAGCTACAGGCATAGCTATGGTTCATTAAGCTTCTCAGGAGCTTCAAACAAATCTTAACTGCATTTCTCAGTGAAAAAAAACCCAACTTCTTCTAAATAGTCGAAACATTTTAGCAGCTCTGCTCTATTTTACGAAAACAGCACCTAAGAATACCGATATCCTCTCTGCAGACAAACGTCACTGAAGGAGAGAAGGAAGAATGAAAATAGGAAAAGAAAAATGTGCTTATCCAGCATTGTGGGTTGAACATGAGGCTTGTTTCCTTCTCCTTCCAGATCTCCAACACCTGGGAGGATCCAGAGAAGCCAGAAACAGTTCTGGATTAGCCCTGTGGTCCAGCAGCCTTTACCCTCTCTGGTCAGCTTTGGGACTGGGGTGCTCACAAACCTCCTTTGGGTTAAATTACTTCTCGGGAGCCTCCATCAGCCGACAGAGACACCAGCACTATTGAACGTGGGCAAACACAGCTTTTTTTCTTGAACACCTAATCTCCACATGCTCGGCAGGTTTCCACAAGTTTTCTTGCTCCCCTGCAGGCAGAGTCCAACACCTGCTGAGCCACGGAGGAGATAACACATGGTCAAGGTGAGGTTGCCACTTGGGACCACTGATCCTTTTTCTCTCAACCACCAGCTTTCTGGGTGGTATGAGCAGAATTACCCATGGTCCTGGGTAGCTCCTTTATATCACCATTTCTCACCTCTGTCTTTGATACCCTTCATTTCTCCATCTTAAAGCAAAAGGATTTACTGCTGGAGAGCCATCAGCAAAAAACAAAACAAAAGCAGATGCTTGGGACTCTTCAGCGAGGCATCTCCTGATCCTCACCATCTCTGGCAAAAACCAGCACAATGGGTGTCTGCTCCTCACCTTACAAAAGAGGTGCAATTTAAGAATATAAAGCATCGCTTGGTGGACAGGGAATGCCTTTTGCTTTGTGATACCCGTGGGTATAAGCAAGATTGGTCCTGCTTTCCTGGCGTGGCCAGCAGTAGAGGAAAGCCTGCAGGTTGTCCTGGGGGAATGCTCACCCRCAGGTAACCTCAATGATGTCCCCTCCTTTCATTCAGATGGAGCTGATGGAGCATTTAAGAGGTATTTAGGAAGGAAAAGAAAAGAGCATAACCTTTTTAATAAGCAATTTGCCTATCATAGTGCTGGTCAGTCCACCATATCCCTCTYGCATAATTAATCAAGACCAAGTGCTAGATTTGCTTTTGTCCTATTTAATAGTATTATGGCAATCCAAGATTTAAGCCAGTGCTTTAATGTCCCTGCCTTGTTTAACACCATTACTGCATTTTAGATTTAAGGTAGCACTTAGGTGGTAAATTTTCAAAGCAATGTCTGGGATTTAATGTCAACAGGAGTTCCACCACTAAATCTTCCCTGCTTTGAAAGTGTTCGTCTTAACCTCTCGCCTGCTGCTTTACACCTGAGCTAAATGGGATACTTTTAGGGTATTCCTCGTGTCAGTTTAGTCTCTGGTGAATCATAGGCTCTGTGAGACAGATTTCACCCTGATGGAGACTTTCCCATGGTGCAGATCTGGGGTGACAACTGATAAGCAAAGACACTACGCTCACCTCTTAAAGCTTCATTTTCATTTGAACTAAATAGCTTTTATCTTGACCAGCAGAGAACAGGGTTTGTGGCAGGCCGTAGGAAATGGGGGAGGGGGAAGTACCAGATACCTCCTTTCTCCTTCCCCATCCAGGAGATGTAGGTTTGCACAGAACTGGTGCTGTTGCTGCTTCTTCATGCCCATGTTTGAAGTCTTTCTGATTCAGGTAGCGAGATCCCACCAACAACCACAGGACAACATGTCTTCTTGCTGCTTCCCAGTTAAAACCAAAATGAGATTTCCTTTGCCATGCCCTGTGAGTCTGTTTTTCTCCATTTTTAAGTCTAAGGTGGATGTAACAATTATTCATTTAAAATCAGGGGTCATTGTACCACTAGCAGCTGTTTAGTTGAAACATTATCTGAACCTCCCCTCAGCTGGTAAGCTTGTATCACAGTCTCTAACTAGGAGTGAGACTCGATTTCCCAAAGAATATCCCTCCTTAAATAGAAACCTAATCAAATGCATTCAGCATCCTCATTGGTTGCCAGAGCCTATTTTCCAATAATCCATTTTCTGTGCCAGAGTATTAAGTCCAGTAAACTGGAAAAAAAAGAAAATTTGTGCAGGAAATTAAAGTTAGTTTATTGTGGCAGCCATCACTTTTAGCTCAGCCGGCTGCATTACTCCTCGCCGCTGTGAAAATGATTTCGGAAGCAAAATTCTGTTTTGGCACCCTGATATTTCCCCAACAGTTCCCTGAAATATCTGAGAGTACAGCGCTGTGACATGGATGGCAGGGTCAGACTAAAGATGCCCAGGAAAAGTTAATATGAGCAGAAACTATGCCATTTCATGGTCTATGCCCCTGGAGCACTACATACACATCGAGCCTCCCTGCAAGTAGATTTTGACACAGCTGGAAATATTTGTACCTGAAAGTAAAAAATTATGCATTATTCACAGCCAATCAGGAGACAAAGCCAGTATCATGTTGCCTACATATTTGGTAAGATTTAACCCCTGCTTATCTCCTTGCAGATGAACATAAATAGTTTTCTCACGTATAACGAGAAGAACATGAATCTTTCACCAGAATTATTTACTGAATTACCTTCCATGACCACTCATCAAAGGAGAAAGCAAAGTAGTAATGAATTGAGAAAGAGGTGATGGGAAGCTAATAAACGATTCTTGTGGTTTTATTCCTTTGGGCTAAGTCCTTATTCCACCAAAATCAATGAGAATAGAATAGGATGAGTTATGATTTATTGCTACAGTCAGATCTCATTGTGGTGCATTAAAGAGGTCGTGATGATTACAGGTTCTCTTTCAAAATGCTACAAACACAGTGACGTATTTAGAAAGCATCAGATGTCAAACACCAAACGGTTTCCAAGGGAACTTATAAAACRTCACATCACAAAACGAATCAAAATAATGCCTTTCCCAGTTTTTATCTTGTTTCCTTTTGGCTAGCACTAGTTTCTCCACACACACTAATCCAAATTCTTCCTTGATGTAGAGCCATTGTAGTCAGTTCRGAGGACAATGTAGTCACACTAGCCTGAATTTGGCAGAGTATGTTGCATCTGGAGCATAAATCAACTTGGCTTTGCTTGTTTCCTTCCTTGATCGTGCACCAGATAATCAGTGATGACTCAGAATTACTCAAAGAGTAGATATTGCTAGTTCACTTTGTTATCCTCAATGTTTTCTTGYCTGTGTTTGCACTAGTCATGCTCCAGGGTAGCTGGATTTAATGATGGTGTCATCAGAAAGTGGTAGTGTCTTTTTTGAATTCTTTGTAACAATATTAGCCAGCTGATGTATTGTTCGTGATATTTTTCTGCTTATATCCTTAGCATGGATGGTACAAAGATGAAAGCAACACTGTCAAGCCTTTTTGACTACAGCTAAAATTCCTATTTGCTATCAGAAGAGATTATGTTAAACTAGCCATACTTGGGCCGGAGGTACCTTAAAGACATACTGCAATGACAAAAAGCATTACCAACATGAAGCTGCAATTGCCTTTCGTGGGAGCTTAGCTTCCTGGTATGACTGATTGTTTTAGGGCAGCAGCACTGACAGGCTGGGCCAATTTCATCAGTTGGAAATTTCCCTTTATTTTTATTTGATTTATTTTATTGGAAAATGTTCTCAAAATGCTGGTGTAGGGGTTTTGTATATTAAGCATTTTTCTTTGCTAGAAGGGATGTGTCAGGATATTGAAGTCCATCTGATTGTAAGAACTAGGCAGTGACTTTCACAGGGAGAAGGAAAGTTGCGGCTCAGAGGACCTGAGTGCTGCTCTCATSAGTTTTTGCTCGTCAGCAGGAAGCGAGCAAGTCTGCAGGATGCTCATGGTGAGTGAACACAGGGGACTTTCAGCTGAGCCTCCTTCAGGCCCTCACTGCTGCCAATCACCCTGCGGTGTCTGCAGGGATCCAGGCTGGTCCCCCAGACCTGCCTCCAGAGCACTTCAGCTCAGACCGGTACCTGCTGTCCATGGATGCTCTGGTACCTCTGGAGAAGAAATCTGAACACAACAGCAGCAGAAATGGAAAATGAACAGGAGCTGATGACTAGCAGAAGTACTGGATGTGGGTAGAGAGCACGGTGTAAGATCAGTTATGGTTTGTGAATGCTTTGGTGCAGCTGGGAGGGTTTTCCAGCACCGGTAGAAATGTGTCTCCTGTTAGATGAGAACTGATGATGCTTGAAAAGATTCTGTGAGGCAAAATAAGTGCATAAACTTGTATAAAGGTCCGACCTGAAATAAATTAATGAACAATTTTATTCCCTTATGTGGCTATTTTATTTGAAAAGCTGAGTTCCTTTCTGYTTTTTTTTTCTGTAAACTGTTTACAGGGTCTTCTTGAGCATCTTCATTATCTGAAATTCTCCCAGCAATATCCAAGGAAGATCCTTAGTGCGTACGTGGCTGGTGGGGAGCATGATACAAGGGTCTTGCAGAGCAATGGCCTGCTAGTGGGTTGGCAGTAGACATGGGGAGTTTCCCTCAGCTGCTCTCTTCAGAGCCTGCTGCAAATCAATGGGCAAAATTTATGTGGTGCCTTGGAAGGAAATGAGGGTTTGAGTAGCTCTTGGCAGAGAGATGTACCCAAACCCCACAGGCGCACTGGTATGCTCGCTAGTGCTCTGGAGAGAGGTTGAGGGTGGAATATTTCTCCTCTTCCCTAAGGAAATACTTCCAGCTCTGGGCTGGAACCCCACACAAACTGGACACAGTCCTGAGGATGACATCCCAGCAATGTTCACAGCCGCTTGCTGGGACTGAGGCTACTTCCCTGTTGATTCACCATCTTTAAAGTAAAGGCARCATCTGTTCCTAGGGTGGAAAGAGGGCTGCTAAACAGAGAAGCAGTGAGGTTATGTTTTATGACCATGGGACTATTTCCCTGATGTTACAGGCAGGTGTTCAGCCTGTGTTCCTCAAAGCAAGAGCTAATCTGCCCAGAGCATTGGGCATGGACTCACTGGCTGTCTTCTTCAGATCAAATACTTTGACCCTTTGATCTGCTTGTGCAGTGTCTCCTGTATGTGGCCGAGCATTTTCCACCATTGTTAGGGAACATCTGCTGGTATTTTGAAGGACAGATCACCTTTGTGATCTCTGGAAGAGACCAAATATTCATGCCTCCTAAGTGAAGAAAATAGATAATCCTTGAACAACACAATGCAAGAAAAGTTCAGAGATCTGCAGTCGCACGAGGAAAGAACAGAGGCTGAGTGAGGAGAATTTTACTCATGCATTTAATTATGTGGGTCAGCCTAAATAAATTGGTCATCCTAGAAGACAGCTGGGGTCCAGGTTCACAACCATCTTCAGAGGTCCAACAGCAAACATTTGTCATCTCCCAGTTAGCGCTGCTCTGCTGGCGTAGAGTCTCTGTCTCAGCCTGAAAGGGGCCCTCCCTGGAGATCCAGTGAAATATTGAATAGAGTGGTATTGAATAAGTGGTAGAGCAAGAAACATATTCTGATATGGTACTGTATGTCTATGCAGTAATGATAGCTCATATCTAATGCCTCAGAAAGATACCATAGCATTTTATCTGGAGAACAGTGGTACTCTCATTACAGGCAGAATTAGAGGTGATGTTCATAGCGAAGCTGCCGCTTTTCCTCATCAGACCCCCTTCAGATCAGATCCTGTAGCGTTTTTTACTTATTCAAAATTCATACGTATAAAGGGATTGAATTAAGACTGGTTAGGCAAACTGAATTCAGGGCATATCTTACACATGGAGCACTTGACTATACAACCTTAACATCCTCCTAATGCCCTTTTTTTGGAGACAATTTCACAGATGAAGATTGAGGAGTATGAAGAGTTGTGTTCATAGAAGAACACAGAACAAGTCAGCACCAGGTAGAAAGCAAAGGAGACAGCCAGATGCAAACTTTCTTAGTGAGAGAAGTCTCATGTTAAAGCCTGACGTGGCTCAGCTGCAAAAGATATGCCCCACTGTACTTACATCAGGGAAGAGAGGATAAACTTTTATAAAAAATGAGCTGCTTCTACTCTCTGTTGAACTTTGTCTATTAAACACAGTGCCAAGTTGAGGTCAGACTATGGAGAAATACCCTTAGATCTAAAAAAAAAATCTTGCTTTTTAGAGGCAGATTAATTTTGAAAAGTAAAAGAAAGACACTGGCACACATTTTAAGGAAAGAGATGGGAGTTTGCTTTTCCTGAAAGCGGTATCTTCCCAAGTCCTTCCTTTTTCCATTAAGAATAACAATCAAGAAGGCTGATGATTACCTGTGGTTTGTAGCTCTCAAACACCAGACAGCAAGGAAAGATTGACTTTGCTGCAGGATGATAGTTCCGAGACTTGCTTACATGTCAGTGAATTATAGATTTTATTCTAAATTAAATGAACCATTACACGTTCAATATTGTGCACTTAGAGAGCTGTAAAACTCTGAAATAAAATTAACAATAAAAAAGAGAAATTATCTAATGAATATGGGAATGTAACTGGGGTGCAGAACTTCCCTGTCTTTGCTGGTTTGTTTCATAAGTAATTACTTTCTTCTTCCTTCTACCATGCTTAGTTACCTTAGGCTCTGATAACAGTGTGATTGCCACATTACAGCCTTCAGCAGACCCATGCAGGGTCCCGTATAAGAATTCAGATGATGATAGCCAGCTGAATTTCCTGCTGCTGTCATTATAATCAACTAAACAGAAACTACTGGGGGATGATGGCTCGTGCTGGGCTGTAATGTAGATATAGTCTCTGCGCAAAGTATCTTCTGCTGGTGAGATGGTTTGGATCAACATGATGTCAAAACCCTTCTTTGCAATTAGAGATCAAATACAGCAGTTTAGCTCAAGATTAACGCTGGCTTCCTACAGACTTCTGGATGGAAATTGCTATTTTGGCTTACCCCTATTAGAAGCAGACTAACCACAAATAAGGACTTGCCAGTGGCCAATGTACTAATCCATGGCTTGGTGATCAAAACTCTCCATGACTCTCTTGTGTGCGTGCACATGTGTGAGACTAGGGGCATATCGTTTAATTTCTCGTATCTTAGGTCTCCATCACTTGGGAACAGTTAATATTCCCTTTGGTACTCTGATAGAAATGCCATTAATTTTTTGGTTGACATCCTAAAGGCACCCATACCTTCACTTTAGAATTACATGTGTCTAAAGGCAGCATCAAATTCCCATGTTCTTTCCTCACTTCTTGCAAGCTCTTCTGCAGAGGAAAGCTTTTAAGAAAAAAAAAATGTCATTCAGCTTGTCTCTTTTTGTCTTTTTTTACAGACACTTCCAACAATGGAAAGTTTCACAAGAGGTACACCCACAAGAGAGCAAGAAGGAAGGAGAATGCTCTAAATACATCTTTTGCCAGCAAAAAAAGAGAACGAAGTAAGTATATCTTAAAAAACTTGTATTACAAGTTTTCTTCTTGATCACACTGTAAAAATCTTATGCATTTCAATGGAATTACCCAAGTGCAACTTCAAGGAGAATTTGGCTTACGTGGGATCAGAGCAGGCGGCTCGGGAGTAGAGGCTGGCAGGGTGCCACAGGTGTTTCATTCCCTGCGGCTCCTTTTTCTGGGAAGGAGACTGAAAGGGAGAGAACCTCACAGCATACGTACTCAAAAAATTTCATCAAACAGATCGCTCATCCAAGCCATAGTCAAAAAGTCTATTCTCCAGCTCCTATGATAAAATAGACAGAGCTCTGACCTAATGGATACTCTCTGCATTGGAAATCTGGGGCATCATTTTATGTGGTACAAAATTAAGTCCCGTAGACAGAGACAAGAAGTGACATTTCAAGGAGGGGGATTTCTGTTTGAATACTGGGGGGGGTCACTGTGCTGCCTAATGACACATGAAGCATCAAACCAAGTGCCACTCTCCAGCTCCCAGTGCAAACCACAGCCTGAGCTGCTGAACCAGCTCTGCTCAAGCGCGACCACAATAAACTCCTGATCTCTGTGCTGTATATCAACCAGTGGATTAAACATTCACCACCAGTACCTAATCTATAGCTAGAAGTTATCACGGCTTGGTAACACATCTGGTTGACTAAAGCCCTCAGGTGGTTTCATCCAAAACTCCCACTGACAACAGCCAGGCACAGTCCGGGTGGGGGGTCATCTGAATCCCCCTGAGGGTGAAAGATTACAGCAACCCAAAGGATTAAAGCTAAACCAGCAGTGCTTACAGCCCTGGCTCCATGGAAAGATTTATGAAGGTTTGGCAATTGCAGCCTGCCAGTGAAAATACATGTTTTAACAGTACAGTGACTAAAACTAATGTTGTATTTCTGCTAGCTGCTGCCCATGCATTTGCTGATGTATTTAGTTTCTAGGTTCAGGGCTTAGAAGACCTTACTCATCACAGCTCTTAATGCTCCTATCCTACTGCAAAGCCTGGCACCTGACTTGATGAATAGTTACTGGTATTAATCATTGGAGGGGACCAGTTTCTTCTTTGTACATTTGTCTGAAAAATTGCTCTCTTTATGGAAGCTTTTAATAGATTTCTCAAGTCTTTCTCAACCGTGACACATAATGCCTGAAATTCAATGGCAGCAACAAACGAAAGGGACAAAAACTGRGATGGAAGCATAATTACCGTGTATCAAAATATAGTGCTTTGGTAACTGAAACTCACAGGTGATGTAGCAACAGTTTAACATTGCCAGGCACTGGGGTTGACAGTCCCCTTCCTCACAGCCACCCATGCTGCCACCCTGCTCTCCCTTCCCCAAACTTAATTGCCTTGCAATTACTGGTTAGGAAAAAAACCTGTAATCACTAGAGATTAATTGCATCTGTCTGAAACTCCTGTCCCTGGAACTGACAGGGAGAATGGTCTCAGTGCTTCTGTCCATAGCATCATTTAGCAGCAAAAATACAGCAAATTTTTTTTGGAAATGTCAGGGGGAAGTTGCCCCCTCTCCTGCCGGGCTTGGATGGCTACTGGGGCTACCCTGAGCGCTTTGCTTTTTCCACTACAATGGGGCACAAATCACCTGATTTTCACAGGCAACAATGAGAAACCGTCTCTGGGCCTGCAAGAGATGCCATATTGCATATAGTCCCTGCGGAGAAGCAGAGGCAGATCTTATCTTGCTAGAAGCAATAGAGGGGAGAAATGATGCAGAGCATTGCCCTGGGGTGGGACTCCTGCCTTTTTTGGAGAAGGCTGGGATGGGGTCTTACTGAACCTGTCTTAGATCTTCTCCCTTCTGGCTTTTGTACCCTGGACTCCACCCAAATCCACGTGCCCTCACGATCACAATTCACAGATCCACCCTTCTGTTCAAAACCTGCTGTGGTCCAAACTCTCTCTGACCTCTCTCCTGAATGACAGGTTGTCACCACAAGCTCAGTTTGGCAGGAGAAAAACTTTGAGTCTTTCCCAGCCACCTTTTAAAATACCATAGAAAACACCACTATTTTGTCTGTCATCCAGAAATATGGGAAACAGGCTTCCTTTCAGGTCATCATACCCAGATTATTTCTAATTCCAGCGTAGAGGAGCAGACCATATCTTTTTGCTGTATTTCCATACCCACTCAATACAACATGCATTTTCATGTCACACCTTACAAGCTCTTCTGTCTTGCTTTATGTGGAGCAGTATCCAGCATATTGTCAGCTATAATCAAGCGATTAGTATTACAACAAATGATGCAGGAAAATGATGTGTTTGATTCTGAAATCTCCAAGTGAATGGGGAAAATCTTTACAAAGAATTTTACCAACCACATATACAAGGATCACATTACAGGAGTTATGGAAACACAGCCACCACGTCAGTGCAGCACCATAATTTAGAGGCTGAAATTCTCATTCTGGGGTATGTGCCATAATTTTCAATAAGAACAATTCTAAAATAGAGCTGCTGCCAAGCAAAGCATTACCAGGGATGCCAGAAGGCCTTCTRAGGTGCCAGCCCAGCAGAAACCCAGGCAGGGTTTAAACTCGGGTGGTAAGGAAGGTTTCTTCAGATAGCTGGTGGACTTGCACAGGAATTCCAGCAGATTGGGGTGCTTCTTTTTCACTGAATTGGCAAATTTCTGATGGGAAAAAAGTCTGTCTGAAAATTTCCAGCCTGCACTACTATGTTTTACATAGCAGCTGAGAACGGCTCTTCCAGATGGTTTGAGGTAGGAAAGGAAAAGCACATTTGTCATATGACACTGGAAAGTTCACAGAGCCAGGTGATAGAGATGAACCTGGTTTGGGGACAGGACTCAGCAATGACACATGGAAATCATGGCTTTTCCCACAGGACTTTCTGGTTTCTGTTCTAATAGCGTCTCACTGTCACTCCTGAGACGGGCAAAAATTTCCCATGGGAGCCTCTTGTACTAGAAGATATCCAGACAATTAAAACCAGACTACTGCAGCACAGAAAATATATAAGCATTTTTAAAATGTGCAACAAGTGCAGCTTTTGTTCATGCCAAGCCCTCAAGTAATGGCAACTGGATACCAAACCAACCAAGGCCAAGTCTTGCCAAACACTATCTTTTGTCTGGTACACTTGCTGCTTGTGTTAAACACAAAGTCTCTTCTGGAGAAGGTAAAGCAGAGTTGGTGGCAACCGACCCTGGCATCAGCTTCTGAGGTAGTGGCCTCTCTGATTGCCCTGTGCGCTGGCTTTTTTATCTCACTTGCCAGAGCGCCACTGAAGCTGTGTTGTTAAATGACCAATCGAGTCCAAAACACGTATGTGATAAGCTACGGGGCCCCTCTTCTGTCTTGATAGTTTATGTTCCGTGACATGATTTTTCTTCCTGCTCTGCATCTTGAAAAGGAAGATCAATGTTCTGGAGGTTTTTAAATTGGCTTACATTGCAGAGTAGATTTCATTACCTACATAGCAGTCCTTGAGGTACATAGTAATTCTCTGCCGCACATTACCGGAATTTTTTGCATCTTTTCTAGGAACTAGGTATTGATCCCTGGAAAATGAACAACACTTAAAATAAAATATAGACAACTGCAATCCTGGTGGTCCCATTAAAGAATGAAATGCTTCATTAACACCTCATAAGACCATTCGGAACATGAGCGGAGGGCAACTTTTCTCCTTCATCACTGGTGCATGGTATCCAGAAAGGAATGGCTTTTAAACTTCCCAGGATTAGTCTACACACAAATTACTCTAGTGTAACTAAGACATCTATAAGCTGAAGTGCTCTTTCCTACCACCTTAAGACATTTTTTCTACTTTGAAATTGTTTTATCATATTCCAGCCTAAATCAGGTACTTAGCAATTTAATCTTAAATTAAGTAAAGGAAATGTAAACCATCACAGAAACCATAACTAGTTTGATAAAACTAGGTCATACTGTAAATTAAACCAACACAACTCCATACACCCATATGCCCTTAAACTTCTTAACTGTGCAGAACCCGTATCAAATTGTTGGACGTGATCTTCCTCAAAACTTCAGCTTTGAGGTTTTAACTGGGAAAAAGCTCTTCAGTTTAGGAGAGGTAGCAAATCTGACTGCCATTTGAACATCGCAGAAATGCTGAGTCTCTACGCATGACTACATAGTTTTCTTATATTTATTTAAGAAATGATGGGAAGAGAAAACTGAGCAATATGCTATGCTCCTGCTGATTTCCATGGGGCAAAGGTACCTCTGAAAATTGAGCCCCTAAGTGTTATGCAAGTCATAACTTGCACATTAAGTGGTGCCTACACGGAGTGACTGGAAAGACACACTAAGTTAGCATGATTCAGGAAAGTCTAATTAGTTGCCAGTGAGGAACCCAAGAAAATAAGCCTCCAATACTACCTTAGGTGCAAAATAAACTGTAATCAAGCCCAAGAGGTAACCATTCCGTATGGAGACAGGATCTAACTAAGCTAGAGTCTCCCATGCTGTCTCCCATGACTGTGAGAGGTTATAGAGGCTGTCCTAACTCCTCCTTATCCACCCACACAGGGTGTAAATGATGCTTGGATCACATCTGTTCTCCTGAATGAGAGAATGCCCCCCTCGGAAACTCTATCTCAGCCCAGAGAGACAGAAAATGGATCCAGCTATGGATCTGGCTTCCTAATGCCCAGCACAATCTCCTTCTGCATTTTCTGCCAAGTTTCTTATTGACCATTTCATCCAGCTAGAGACTGATGACACCTGAGACATCAATGGTGTTATGTAAATATCTATCCTATAGAATCAGGGTTATCCACCTAAGGCTTCTGAGGTTTCTAGTTTACTTCTGAGACGTCCATGAAAAATAACTCTGACTAATGCTCCTTGTCAGTTGGCTTAAATTCCTCAGCTGGGAAATGCTTAGGGGGGCTGCAAATCCAAGAAGGTTGAAAACTGAGGCAGTCAATAGACAGATAATGTCAGTCAGATACTGTTAGTGTCTGACAGAAGAAATATCAATAGCTGGCATGATTGATGGGGAAGGAAGGAAATACCACCCACAAACAAAAAGTAAATAAACAGGATTTGAAAGCTCCGTGTTGCATTCATTTTGAGACTTCTTATTTTCCCCTTTTTTAAGCTGATTTGATTTCACTCCTCGGTGTAATCCTCTGATCCAGACATCCTTTATAATAAATAAACAAATAAATACAAAGTGGCCCTTATGGCAGCACCATTAACAAGGGTGCCATTGTCAGTCACTGTGCCCACCTGAATGGAGCTTCTGTGAACTGCCACAGAGGGAAATGGAGATACACCTTCCTATGTTAAGCGACCTCTGTGTAATCAAGGTTGTGTTGCTTAATGCCTTGTAACCATGTAAGGAAAAAATAAAGAAAGGAAAAAGTGATTTTTTTTTTTTTTTTTAAACTGAAGCACAGAAGGAAATGATGAGTAATTTAATTTTTTTTTAAAAAAAAAAAAAAAAAAAAGTCCTTTTTGTACATGTTCATCTCCTGGTGTTTGAGATTCTGAAGTGTTAAGCCACTTGAAATGATAGATAACACAGAGTTTTTGGCTGGAATCTGGGTCTTTGAGTTCTGCCAGGCTATAAGTAAACATAGATTGATTTACATATTTATTAAATTCATTTTTACTAGGTTGCAAACCTTTCAGGTCTTTCACATACTGTGGTCAAAATGCCAGCAAGGTCATTCTAAGAAATACAGAAATTCACAAAGGTGTTTCCCAGTGCCAGAAATGCATCAGTTTAGGAGCAAAGAAAAAAAAAGAAGAGAGAAAGCAACACTTGGGGTCTGTTGTGAGTACAGGTGGGGAGGATCTGAAGGAACTTCCTGGATGTGTTATATCATTAATAGGCAAAATATTGATGGATACATCTCAGTTGCTGTCATTGGAACAACATGACCTAGATTAGCTTGTGGAGTAGCAGACCAGATTATATGGAAGAGCATGCCTGCTACCTCAAGGAAGCATAAAGAAACCTAAGGTGGAGAAGGAAAGAAAGAAAAGCATGTGAGTCCAAACATACACAACTATTGTTTAAAATGTGCCCCTTCCAGGCATCTTTGAGAAAGTAAGCCCACCCGAACCATGAGCTCAGCTCTTGGCGGCAGTTGCACAAAACTGAGCGTTTCAGCAGGAGGTTTTAAGCAGGAACTCAAGGTGCTATTTTCAAAGAAATCGAAGCATAAAAAGGCACCTGATGGCTTTTTTCCAAGGCCCCATATCTCTCCTCATGTGGAATGAAGTGTTCTGACTTTTCCAAAAATCCAGCTAAAGACTACTTGCATCTTTAGCTGCCTTCCATCCAATAAGGATTTCAGGGACTGTAAGACACATCCATTGCAGCTAGGGCTTCAGCTCACATTTGAGCAGGTCTTCAGGATTAACCACACTGTCTCCTTAGTGCCTGCTGTCTGGCTCAAGGCTGGAGCAAACTAGCTGGCCGGCTGCGTGAAGACACTTGGGTATCATGAGAGAAGAAAAAGACTGGCTACCCTTGGCAGCACAGCTGTGAGCAGATTGTGCCACGCGGCATGACAAACTCAAGTGCACGCTGGCATGTTTAACAAGGACAATATAAACAGTGCCAATACGAGTTACGTTGGGAACGAGTGATGCAACTTTTTGTTGCTACTTTTCTTTCACACCTTCAAGCCTTTTGACCAAGATGCGCCACAAAAATTTGAGAAACATGTCATTCACTGGAGGGGTGAGGAAATACTGCTATTCTCAGCAGGAAAGAACAAAGTCAGTCACCAAGCCAATATGTAGATCACTGAAGACTTTACATATTGTCATCAAGTATGGATGCCAGAATCTGACATCTTTGATGGCACATCAGCAGTCTAATCAGCAACATGAAGCCATCTCAGAATGGAAATTATTTGTCACACTCTAAAAGACTGACACTTGACATCTGGTTTGACAGGTTATGAGGCATCACGAAAACACCCTCATAAATGAAGAAATTCAGTTCATCCATCAGAGCCTACAAACAACCCCGCTGTGATCCYGGAGGTGCTGGGATTCTCAGGAACACCTGAGGGCTCTGCCGCTGCAGCAAAGGTAAGTTTGGCCAGTAATCCTCCAAGGCCACCCGGCACACTGCCACCCCAACCTTCACATCAGGAAATAGAATTTCTAATTTCTTCTCAGCTCACACCTCTGAGAAGACCCTGAAGCTAAAGGATCAACAGGCATGAGGAAATAGAAGAGTAGATAGAAAATTGACTGAAATGTACTGTGATTAAACTACCAAACACAATGTTAATGTGTTACTACAGCGGGACATAAATCAGTCATTTATTAGTATACCGTTCACTGCAGGACACTTTTAAATACTGACCCCTGTAGAAGCAAATGCCCTTTCAGTACCAGTCCTGGTGTGACTTTCAGTTTCTCAGGGATATAGGGACTGAGACATAGTTTAGTATCTGGTGCTACTGAGAAATACAATAACATGCAAAGCAGTGAAGCACTTTACAACAGTTATAAAAAGATAAGGTACTCTGCTTAGCGGCCGTAACAGAGCAATAAGGTCATGCCAGCAAGCACCAGTACACCCTAATTGAATTATCTTTTTCTTTGAAAGAATAAAGCACTCATGCTAGTCTCCTGGTTTTGTGCGCAGGTGGTTTCACAGCACTGCAGTATACAGAAAAGGCTCCATCCTCAAGGTCACTGCTGATTTTGTGCCCAGTGATGTTCAGGGGAGTTTTGATGGCGCAAAGACCTCAGAATTTTGCCTCAAATCAATCGCCCTGATAAGAACTCGCACAAATGGCTGCATGGGATGAGAGCAGAGGTTTGTCTAATCCTGTATCCCCTTTCCTCATCACAGCCAAAATCCAAAGATATGCTGGATGCCACCTGATAGCCTTCCCGAAGCAGAGTCAAACTCAAGTACATTTGCTTTGCACTTGTGCAACAACAGACTCAGATTCTGGAAAAATAACAGGGGACTTGTATTAAAAGCTGGGGGCTTTCCAGTAATAACTCCCATGAACCAATCACACCCATTGAAATCAATCAGGCATGCCATTTATTTGGTGTTTTGATAAATTATAGCTCTGGGGTGCACCGAGGGCCAGATTTTTAAAGCTAGTTAGCTGTTTAACTCATGTTGACTTCAGCGTAATTGATTTCAGTGGGAGTTAGGTGCCTGCATTGCTTCACACTTTGGGCCAGTCCCTTCTATGGTAACTGTACCAATTAGGCAGGAAAGCTATTTATCAGGAGCCCCATTAAATAGAATCAGTGGTGCCCAATTACATCTAAATTACCAGTTCAGCTTCCCTGCTGGCTGAATGGGAGGGGCAGCTGTTGCCCTAACACTGGCACCACCATTGACATGGAATCTCTTCCATTGTATCCCACTTACAGTAACACTCATCTAGGAAAAACATCCTGCTTCCTCCAGCAGCCCACAATTTTTTTTTTTACCCTCCCACCAGGTCACTGTGACATCAAAACAGCCTAATGGTGTAATGGATACTAGGAAGAAAAGCAGGCTGAATCCAAACCTAAATGAGTAGGGCTTACATAATTAGAGGGTGAGAGAAAGAGAAACTAGAATCAGAGACACAGTCTTTTCAAGGTTTCCAAGGCAGCAAGTGGCTGCTTCTCACACAGCATGCACCACAATCGTGTTTTCAATTCTACAGCATCAGTTTCCCCTACGATGAGGAGGAAAAAAATCCCCACTCTTTTGAAATGTGAGTGCTTTTGAAATAATAGAGAGAAGGTCTGGGACATTATGCTCCACATGAGTAGTTGTGGTGATATCTTCATTTATTTTATATCATCTTCTGACATTTCATTCCATTTGCAGGCAAGTCATTTGTAATGTTACGTACAGAGGATTCTGGTGTCGTGATCTTTAACTTTTGCCCTGCATCTAATACTGAAGATCATTCAACCATGATGAAACCAGCTGGAGGAAATTCCTCTCCTGTAAGACACGAAGGCCAATGAAGGTATGAAAGATGTGGGGCTGCTTTGTCATTTATTGCTCCATATTCCATATGTTTGTCTGATTGGTGTAGGGAAAGGTCCATTTATTAATACAACAGTTGACGTGAATTGCAGGCAGCTGAAAGAAAAAAAAAAAGAAAGAAAAAAACCAGCCAGGAAGGCAATGCAATGACTGAGCAGAACAGCCTTAAGGGAACTCTTGGGATGCTGCTGAAAACCACACGAGGATGGTAAGTCCAGACGGCTAAGCCTTCCCTAGCACCACACTTTGGGCAACAATCTTGGGAGAAAGGGGTTCCAGCAGGGAAAAAAAAAGACCCTTTTAGCAAAAACACAGACAATTTCTGCAAAGCTGTCAGAACACCAACAGGTAAAGCGGTTGAAGAAGCTGACTCTAGGAAGTACAGGAATATTTCTCTAGACAGATGGATCTTTCTATATAGGTCAAACTTTTGTTTTCTGCCAGCCTTCTTTCTCACTCCTAGGATGACACCAGCTGCACCACGCTGTACTGCTGGTTCCTCATTCTTGAAAGAAATTTTTTCTAGGTGCCAAACCCAATCAGAACAATGTAGGTAGCTCAGGTGATGACAGGGAACCAGAGCCAATGTGCTGGGAGGAGTAAAATGCACAGACAGCATTCCTATAATCTGCACCACCGGGAGACAGACCTGCTGGCCTGCCCGTACCACCAGGTTTCCCAGGACATCCCTCCCAGCTCAAGCAAGCTTTATGTCTTCCCAGGAGCGCCTGAAAAAGGTAAATGCTGACGAAAACCGCTTCCTTTTGAGATCAGCCTTTAATGAAAGCTCCTTGTTACCCACAACCTTGCTTCAGTGTGAACGAGCCAGGTAACGCACTGATGGTATATCAGTGCATCGTTGTATTACAATTCAGTATTTCATGCTTACTACTGTTAGGGGAAAAATATGAATAACTAGTTTAGCTAGATCTCATTTCCTTACTCTCTGCAAGGTCTACAAATTAATCCCTCAGTGGGCTTTTGTTCCAGCACTTAACCTGATCTTTTCAGCTGCACCAGTGATCATTTCTCAGTTCCTGCCCTATTCTGCAAGAAAATAGCTCCACAATACCCTGCCTTCTGTGACTTCTGCTCTTGGTAGAGCTCCCAGATAGCCAYGCCAGACAGGTCAGAAAACAATTCCACATATTGGGTGGAATTTGTAATATCACAGTGGTTGGTTTTTATCAGGAAAAAAAAAATCCTTGYTCTTCACAGGACTAAGAGCAAGCACCACCACTATGGGGTTTCCCTCAGCAGGCATCCAAGCGCTCACCTAGCTTCAGCTAAGGCCAGGGAAAATAATGAATGTGACTCATTTCTGTTAAAAGAAAGAGAGAAAATAAAAAAACTATTATTTTGCTTTCCTCCATCACCCTACCCCACTCTATTTCTTCTCTGTTCTTTACCCAGCTAAATTGTTCATTCACTGTTGAGTCCAACTAACCCTTTTTATAATGTGCTGGTCTTGATACATGTGGGAAGGAGGGCATGAAGACTAATGAAGTAATTACTCCCAGCCTGTTACTTGTAGAATCTGGCACTTAGGAAAATGGTATTTTTTCTTGGGGGGGGAGGAAGTGGTGTTGCTTGGCCAAAAGCTTAGTGACTGATGAAATCGGCTCCAAACATCCATACCTCAGGATGAAAGCTGGCTTTCTCCTTCCCGATTAGCTAATGTTTTCACACGTTAGGCTGTAAAATAGCTAAGTGGAGTATTAGGGCTTCTGGTCTCTCACTGTGAATGACACATAAGGGCACCTTCTTGCCATGGTAACAAGCAAAAGATGCAGTGTTATAGCTAGAAAACGTACAAAAGTAGTTTCAGCAGAAACAGTAAAGGTGGATAGGAAATGGTTTGCTCATCAGGGAGCATTATCGAGATACTGGGTAAGGGGAATGGGAAAAAAAGACAAAGTCATCAATATTGCCTGTTCTTACTGAAGTAAAGCATGTCATGATCTGGTGCTTCCGTAGATGTTGGAGTAGAAGCAAAATGAGGCTGGGATTGCCAGTGTGCTGAGTCCTGCCACCGAGGTTGTCTCAACCAGGAATCTTGCGGTCTTCTTTCTTCAGATGTTTTTTAATATATTGTCTTTTACAGTTGTAAAACCTCCCATTTATTATCCTTCCTTACTTACTGAACTTCTCCATTTCTCAAGCAGTTGCTTCTACCCCATCCTCCTTAAGATAACACTCTCTTGAGACATAAATATCCCTGTTTAGTTCCTTCTGAGATCAAGCTCCTATTGCACTTAATGAGCACTTGGCCCCAAACAGGAATGACGCCAGGTCCAGGAGATCTCTGAGCAAGACTTCAGCCCAGGTTAGCGCTTTTATTTTCACTATTAAGTATGACTAATCTCCAGTGCCTCCAACAGAGGAGTGTCCTAGCCAAGAGTTTTAATACTTCCCAAAGGGTCTTTGCAGTTGATCCAGGCTGGCTAATAAGCCTATAGCTTGTGCACAAGCTTTTAAACATCTGCTTTAAGTGCACCATTCTAGCCCTTTGAGTTTGGCCTTACACGTGTTATTTTTGGCTTGTGCTAGTGACTGACATGTTGTCCTGCTGACTCTGTTATTTCACATCCTGGAAACACTGCAGGCTGTGAGCTACAGGACTCTCGGTTTGGGCAAAACACAGGTTTCTTCTGTAAATCTCCGTAGTCCGAGTGTGTCCCAGCAAGAGTCACCTAGCAATGACAAGAAGGGCGAGAAATGAGATGGGTACTGAAAAGCATTAATACGTAATAAATAAAACAGTGGTATAACAGACAGAATTTGATCAGCTGGAATCTCAAATATTGGTGTAGAAGAGGAGTATTTATAGATATGGGCTGCTCCAGCCTTGTTTAAAAATACTGGCAGAAGTTAGAGGGAGAACTCAGATTACTGCGTAGGGTGGAAATGGCCAACCTGCAGTGTAACATTTGCAATTCTCTGGAAATCTTTGGGATTTCAAGCAGCTTGGGGCAAAGTATTCTTCACACACATGGTGTCTGCCATGTGTTCAGCCCTCTCTACTCGAGAGGCCAACTGCCAGGATTTGTGTAGCATGTGTGAGTATGTGTTTGGATAAAGCATTACTGGAAAGGGAACTTATGCAAACTTCTCTTTGCTGAGGTCACCTGAAAAATTTCCACACACAGCTCTAACTCTGTAGTTGTTTTTTAACTCGAGCCCAAACAATGCCACTATAGAATTTTTAACCTTTGTGACTGTTCCTTCATTTCCAGAGAGGGAGAGGTTTTTTCCTGTACTTTACTAGCTCAAAATTTATGCATCAACAAGTACAAATATGTATTGCATCTATTTCAGGTTCCCATGTAGATGACTCCAACCTAGAGCATACAACACCTGCAGCAATGGTGTATAGGTTGTGCCTCAGTATTTATCACTAAATAGTTCCCATTTCCTCAGACACATGCAGCAATAAAGTGCTCAGAGTATTGGAAGGACAGTTGAGTTTGACACAGGTTTCATTGATTCAGTGGATAATAATCCTTCTTCTGGCAAAGCGAATAGTCTTGGCAGTGCCCAAAATGTCTCTGTGAGCGCTGAGGAGGTGCCAGCTGCTGACATGGTGGGAGACTGAATTCAGCCCGGGGAAGCGGGGAGGATCATTTCTGGTTGTGGCTGCAAAACAATAAGGGGCRAAAGGAGAAAGGCAGGAACATCCATCCAGTTATGTGGGTTTTCCCTGAGATGACCCCTAGAGATACATTTATTCTGATTTCTCTGAATTTAGCATTTGTTTGCTGGCATTTTTTTTTTTCACTGTTTGCTTCTTGCTGAGCTCCTGAAGGTTCATGAGATCATTCTGTCTGTGTATCCCTATATCCACATGTCTGCCTCTAACCTGCCCCCAAACTATCGAACCTGTGGGTCAAATTCTGCCACCTTTCAGCTGAAGGAAAGGCTGAATCATGGTCTTAATCTTTATTAGACCTCTAGACAATGCGCTCAGAAAAGAGACACTGATAGATCAGACCAGAGTTCAAACCTCTCAAAATACTACAAAATCCAACCGCTAAGCACACTACTGTAGGAAACCAACCTTCACTAGTGCTTGGCTTTACTAAATATGCAAATGGCTGCACCTCCCCGTCCATCTGACCTGACAGCGAAGATGAGTTTGAGGATGTACAGCAGGCAGCACACAACAGTGCTTTCGTTCTATCTCGTTATACCTATGCTTCAGCAGAAAACTTCAAAATGAAGCCTGAAGATTTAACGTATCAATGAACACTGATTTTGCCTTTCACTGAAGGTACAGAAGAAGCTATAAACACTTCTGTAAACTCAGAGGAGAGTCCTTGCACAGTTATGTTTGCAGACACTGTCTCCCAAGATGATTAACGAACAGCAGTAATGGGTCTGTATTTGAGCACAACGCTGCTGGAGTTAATATCCAGATCCTTCCCTGTTTGGGAAAGGCATTTTATAGGTGTTTGAAAATGCGCTGGTTAATCATCAAAACTGGAGTCATTCAAGCGAGAGGTACTTCAGAGATGAGCCAGCGGAAAGAAAAAAGGCTGCTATGTTTCCTAAAAGTGACAGATCTGACAACATTTTGTTTCTTCTGGAAGCAGAGATGCTTCATCTGGGTTGACATCAGGGAGTACGGTCAGGGCGTGGGATTGTGTGGACTTTGTTTTATTGATACTGCAAAAATGATTATTTTTTTAATTACATTTTTTTAACAGTCACATTTTGCAAGACACTATCTATGGAGAATAAGAAACATGGCATGAGGAACAGTGGCCCATGTCTTTAAATACTAACCACAGGTCTTGCACCAACAGTGTGAGCGAAGATGAGCTTTACCTCTCATTATAACCAGTTTGGATCTTCCACACTTGATTTGGATTTCTGCCAGTGAGAGCATGGTGGCAACACCTTTTCCTTTCAACCTCTTGTACCAAAACTACAAGAAACAAATCTATGTCAAAAAGGGCATTGACTTGCTGGAGGGTTGACGTTAGTTAATGTTTGTGAAATGCTGTGAAGATGTAGAACACTTCAGAAATGCTACTCGTTCTGAATGGTGATCAGAACAGGTGGGGGATACACATACRGCATGCCTGTACTGCTTGGGGAGGAGGAAAGGTCTGTCTGGGTTACATATGAAACAGCGAGCAGTGCTGAGGGTACGGTGAATTGAAGTGAAGAGCTCAAGGGCAGCGTGGTTAGACATTTGGGAGAGCAGAATTGCTGTCAGCCCCCACTCCAGATTTGAATGCATTTATTACAGCTACGAGGCTAACACTTTCTCTTTTGTGCTCACTTTGGTTCATTGCAGCGCACGTCCTCCCCCTCTCCTTCCTGAGTGTCTGCTGAGGTCACATCTTCTCCTCTGCTCCCCTGGCCTCCGCGTTTCGGGGACAAACACACTTTGTTACTTACCCGTACAGCGCCCAGCACGCACTGAGCCTTTCCTCCAGGATTGGGTTACACAGCATTGCTGTAATGGAGTGTGACTTACATCGGGGACAATGACATTGCCAATTTTGGCATAGAAAGATACCTAAAGGAGTGTCCACACTGTGCAATGTAGAGAAGCTTAAGCTGTGCCCATGCAGTAAGGCCAGATCAGGAAACCATGAGAGACAGCCGGCTTGTTCAGATGCTGCAGCACATTAACATGGCTTTGCTGCCACTGGGCCCATCCTAGTATCTCCGTAAGGGGATGGAGACATGGGATCAAGAACTTCCCAGAGTTGCTGGGCCACATTGTATTTTGTCTTCCAGATTCAAGATGAAGGGACAGAAATCCAGTGAGAGCCAGGAGACACTGCATGTCCAATATAACACTTAATTGTCAGTACTTTTTCTCTGCTATAGGTTCTGGTCTGGTGGAGTTTGGGACCCTGGCCTTTCCCTGCTGCCTCATTTCAGATGCCATGCAGATGCCACCCAAATTCCTTCCGTTACCCGCTTTGGCATCCACACTACAGGTTTTCTCTGTTGGCGTAGGCACCTCAGCTTTAGTTTGGTGATAACAGTGGGATTTCTGTCCTGCACGTCATTGCCTGGCTTGTACTTGTCATGGTCTATATGTACCACCTACAGACAGGGTTGGGTAGCTGGCATGTTAGTGAATCCTGCTCTAAGAGCAAAGATTCAAAGAGAGCAGGTAAGATCTCTTAACCAGAAAACTCTCGCTAGATTAAATCTAAATGAAATCCTTCTCGGTCCTTCCTAAGAGCTAAGTAGCCCTTACTGAAGCTTTTCTTTTTCAGCTTAACTCTTAAGATGTTTTACATGTTCTCTACCCAGGGAATATCTACTAATAAGGTCTGAGCACACTCCTGCAATTTCTTTTAAAGCTAACTAACACTAACCTATCCCTAAAGGGTTGCTTTCACGTCAAGACTCCACCTTAATTACTATAACTTTACCCATACTCCTGGCTTATGTATTACTGGCCTGTCTTCCAGCTTAACTCCTTATTTGCAGATGTGGCAGGTTCTGGGATCTGGGGGAGTGGAGAGCATCCGTGAGAGAGGGCGAGAAGAGAAAGAGCAAGACATGGTCAAACAAGTTAGCAAATTTTTCCATTCAGTCTGTCAGCCCCCAAATTTCCGAAGAAGGAAATAAAAAAGATGACAAAACAGAATTGGAACCTAAGGATTTAGTGGCTGCAGAGAAGAATCCAGCTGAAGTATTTTCAGCAAGAAAATTTCCCTTAAAACAGAAATTCAGATGGACTGAGACAATGCAATTGAGCTGACTTAGGTTAACAGGGAAGGCTGGAAAAAGTGAGAGGAGCAGTTTTTATGTTCTAACTTTCACGTTCACATTTTTAAAACAAAATATCTCACTTCAGGTGTGCCAGTTGCAGGGGTATGTTTTCAAGCTGAAAAGCTTTGCCTCTTCATGCTGAGACAGGAATTTTTACTGAAAAATTGACCTAGAACTCATTTTTTAAAAGGGAGAAAAGTTTATAATGGTAAATAATCCAAAGCTGAGCAAAACTATTTTTTTGAAATATCCATTTTTACTTGCACTAAACTGATTTTCTCCAATGCTCTTATTTTCTATTTCTGCCATTAAATCCAAAAGTCGGGTTTTTACTGTGCTTCAGCCCTTCAGGCTGCGCCGTTCTGACTCCTCAGCACTCCAAGGGCCTTTGCGGGAATTAAGTGCATCTCACAAAAGGACACATTTCTAGGGTGAAGGTTTAATTTGATTTTGGACTGTGTGACTGTGAGTGGATGAAAAAGCAAACAAGAACTTCCTCATGCCTCTTGCTACTTCGGCAACTCGAATATCCACAGCCTTTCCCTTTCCCTTCCTCTGGGGAATCCTTCAGGGGTCCTTCCATACTGGCCCTGTCCCATGGTAGCCCCACAATTTCTTTTCTTGGATCACAGCAACAGATCCCCAGAGCCTATACTGTGCTGGCAGCTCTGCAGTCCCATGCATAGGTAAGAGGACACCCCAAGGCAATCTTTCCCAAAATGGGGAGACAATGTTGAAATCCCAGCCAGTTCCCTCATAACGTCCATCTGAAATAGGTTAATACTTTTTTTAAATATAGATGGGTAAACTGGGTTGAGGTGGTCATCTCAGGGGCACATCCAGAGCGGGCTGTCCTGCTGCACAGAATGCATGGCACTGCGCAGAGCAGTGCAGAGAGGTAGAGGTGTGTCGACTCCCAAAGCGGTGCAGTCACATCAGTGYATGCCATGCCCCAGCCCACCTTGGGAACCAGCTCAGCCAGCGCTTCCTCGGGGATCCCCACCAATGCACCGCTGTCTGGTGCACAGATGCCCTTAGAGAGTGAGCAGCACAGCTAGAAGCACTGCCCAAATGTCCTGATATCTTTTAGTCTTCTTTGTCAGCTAAACTGTGCTTCTGTCCTGGGAATACCCCAGTGATGCATAGCTTCCACTGATGAGCTAGGATTAGAAGGACTTTATATAAGGCCTGTTTGATTAAGTGGCTATTATCAACTAAAAACTTGGTGCTTCCCATTAAGTACTCTCAAGTGCGTGTCCTCATTTCACTTTTTCTGTGCTTGCATCATGCTTTGGAAGAGGCAGCCTGGCCTTTTTGCCTCATCCAGGCCCGCTTTGCCAACACTAATAAAATGCTCTGTCTTGTTGAGTGCTAGTGTAAGAAATGCAATGCTCTGATGGAGCCTTTCCTTAAAGGTGTTTCTCTAAAATCACCACATCACCCTGTAGTTTACCGTGTAAATTAGCCCAGCCCCTATGAACYTTCTGCTCCCGACCAGATCCTTCAGTGCTTCTCCCCCAAGGCAGCGCTCTCCTTCCAGCAGATCAAAGCCTGTACCGCTCACAAAAGACTAAAACAATAGCACTCTCACCTTTTGTCTTTGTTTCTATTACTGTGCCAGTGCAGTTTGATTTGCTGTCTTTTGCAGCATCTGTGCTCAGGCTTCAGTGATTTCCCATAATAGCCCAATATACTTTTCGCGATCCATGTTCAATTTATACGCACACCCCACTTTAATCCTTCTGTCCAGATCAGTTATTTTATACTTTTGTACATCAAATTGCATTCACCATCTGTTGGCCCAGTTGCCCTACATAAGCCAAACCCTCTGACGGTATAATTGCAATATTGTTCATTATTTGCTCTCTCCCTTTCCTCCCAATATACATAAYGACAGGAAAATTGAAGAAATAATTTAAATCTAATTTAAATTCCCTTCAGGTTTTTTACACTGCACTGATCAAAATAGTAGCTATGGTCTTCAAAAGAAGAAGCCATCCATCTCAGAAGAGCCTTGATGCCCTCAGATAGCTATCTGTGAAAACGAGTGAATTTTTGTAGGACTGGAGCATGGTGTACCAGCATTAACTAAACTGATGGCAAATGCTATCAGCACATCAGCATGCTGTTAAATCATTGCACAGAAGAATTCCAATCTGGTTAATCAGGGTCTGATTTTATACTGCCACTTCCATGACACAAATGTACCCCAAACATTATTTTCTTCTTGTCTTATCTGTTCTGATCTCTATTTCAGCCAAAGCTCGTTGTTCTAGGACTGTACACTACACATGGCGCTCGGGCAGTTTTTCAAGCATCTACAGAGAAAGCTTGTAAGCACCAACCCTCTTCCCCAGGGATAACTATTCCTTGAGCTTTGATTTAATTTTTCCTACAGTCAGAAGGCCACCCACAGATCTCCAGTTCTGCCTGACCTGCTTCATTTCTGCCTCAGCATTAATAGCAAGAGCGGGGCGGGGAATAAGTCTCTGGTAAGACTCATAGGTTAGTCCAGGCCTAGGTTTGCATTTACCTTTAGGACTTACGGTGGGGAGGAAACTGCTGCAGAGCCACGGGGAAGCACCTCTGACCAACATCAGAGGCACACGCTCCAATGCAATACATTTCACCAGCGCGCACCTCCTGGAGGAGCAACTTCGGTGGAGATAAATAAGACATGTAATTTCTTGTCAGGCTGTTGCATTTCCCACCGCTCGTTTTAACAATTACACTCTGTGACTTTTTTTATTAAACAACTGAAAAGAATAGATTCTTGTAACCTAGGAAGAAAAATTGCCTGGAGAAATGAAACATACCCAGACTTAATTTTCTCTCTTACGCTTTTTGAGGTGTTTGCAATGAATGTGTTTTCAGTACAGCAGCCAATAACAAGACCTGTGGTTTTGGCACTTCTTTGCCACACTCACCTTTTCAGCAGCCAATTTCCTTACAACCAAACCCGGGCGGAATAAAAGCCATGGCTTTGATTTTTGCTGTTAAAAGAGAGGGCACAACTTTCTCCCCCTGAAGTCAGTGGAAACACTGCCATAGATTACAACAGGAATCGTTAGAGTCCCATAATTATTTCATATGCAGCTTTCTCTAAATCTTATTTTTAAAGCAATTACTGAAAGAAGTGATTGCCCTTTAGTGAGCGGTGTCCCAATGTGAATTGTAATCAATGCTTCTTACGAGTGCCTCTTTGCACTGATATCTGTACTAATTAGAGGCTTCTGCTATAGAAAGGTTATGCAAACACAATTTTATTTCTTATTATTAATAATTTTTCAGACAGGGCCAAGTTTTAAGAGCATGTCTGGACTTACAGCTTCAGTATTGGAGTTGCTCTTGTAAAGAAGAGGCTGCCTTTAAGAATGACCTGGAAAATATATATTCAAGGAGCACACATGCTAAATGCTTCAGCACTTCTCTTTGCTTTCAAGACCAGAAGGTTGTACATAAAACACACTCCAGTATTCATGACTACAACTTCAATGCTGTTTTAAACAGCGATGCTTCTGAACTCAAGATCAACCTGCTGTAAACAGATAATAAGATCAATCTGAAATCCTATTTGTTTGCTCAACTGAGCCACCTTTGAAACCAAAATAAAACGTAGAAGAAAAAAATCAATGTCTTTGAAGACCAAATAGAGAAGGATACAACTGAAAAATAGATACTGAGACAGACATCAACCTGCCCTTTATAAACATCTATGTTTAATTCCGATTCAACAAGATGTAACATGGTATCACGGTGACAGAGATTATTGAAATTCCCAGTGATACATTTCTCTGTTTTGGTGCTGAGCACATGTTAAAAATGGGGAAGATTGGGAAGGGAGAAAGGACAGGGGAAATAAAGGCTTTTGTTCCACATGACGTGCGTGTGAGTCATTAAAAATGCATCGAGCTATACCTGGAATATTTCTCTTGTGAGGGATAGAAATACAATCCCCTTGAAACAGCCACAACAGTTTTGTTGGGGTTATTTTTTCCAGGCAGATTCCATCTCTTGAATCTTCCCCAGTACAGCTATTTCTGCTGGAGTCGGTGCCTGGGCAGAGCAGGTCCCTCACGGGAGGGGCAGGATGGCTCAGGAACTCCAAGGAGGAGACTGATGCTCGATAAATAGAGTACATTGATAAACTTGAAGAAAGACTTGCAGGAGTAAGTGCTCAGCATTGCCACTGCTACTGAGTTTCAGGGTGATTTTTTAAGGCAACATCTAGGTTACTAACATGAAAATATGGCACTCCAGACTCTAAGCCATCTGAACGTGGCCGATAGTGAATGCTCATTTCTAACATTTCTCACCAGGGTGAGTATTGATTTCATTTCTCACACTACACTGGTCACTTGACCAAGCTGCAATCCAATGTTTAATATGTTAGTCACACTGGCTTGTGGGGACTTGTGGTCTGTCTTCTATCATATGGTGACCTTTATGACTGGCATAGTCTTAATCATGATAGAAAAGGCTGATATATAGGTATTCACATCATTATTTCTAGCACTAGGCAATGGGATAGTTGAAGGAGTAGTAAGGTATGAGTAGAGTGGCATTTACTTTCCCCTGTGGACGAATGTAGTGATTTGTTGTACAGTTTAATTTTTTTTTTTAAGGACAAGGATAAAAAGTTGGCTGGATAGGCAGCTGAGAGGAGGTAAATGGTCTGTTTTAGGTGAAGGAGTGCTCAGAATAGGGGCATCAAGGCTGAAATTCCTCACATTAACTGCGCGTACAGCTTTTCCCAGCATCCTCATTCCCCTCCAAAAGCACTGAGCAGAGAGTTTGTACCTCAAAATGAGGGATGAGCCAGTGACATCCTTTAGTCTTGTAAAAGCTTTGTGTTTGTTAAGTTCAACATGGAAGATGCTCAAATACTCTAGCAGCATACAGACATTAAAAACAACCAGGAGATCCCAGCCCACAGGGAGTTTGCAATATAAGATGCTGACCTATGAGCTGGAAGGTCTCTGCTCCCATGAGGAGCCCTAATAGCACAAACTGTATTCTTCATCAAGACCAGTCTCACCGCTCAATGTCCTCCCCGCCCCCCTTAAGAAATAAATGAAAGGGATCAATATTTCTTCATTCTAATTTTGCCATTTGCTAGCTTTCCTTGTAGTTTTTGACCTCTTTCCACCTTCCAGACTGTCCCTCCTTTCTATAAACATTATCACCTGTCCAAAACATTTTCCAGTTATTACATGAGCTGTATCAACATCCCCCAGAAGAGTAAGAAGCTGTGATTCATGGTGACATCCTCCCCACTGTGAAGGGTTAACCTGAACCTTACGTGCTGCTCAAGCTCCCAGGCTGACCCTCAGTGAAAATTAATAGCTTGCATCTGTTTAATATTCCTTTCCAGTACATTGTCAAATCATTTCATCTGTGTTTAAATGGAACAGTGGTTTTCATCTTCAGTGTTTCCTCATTCCTCTTTTGGTTTTTACTAATCCTTTGCTGTTTGCAGGTGTTTTTAAAATCATAGAAGAAAGTCCTTTTGTTCATTGCTTTTATTTTTATTTCCTAAGATTCTTATAAAGTTGGAGGTAAAGGACACACACCACATTAAYGGATCTATGTTGTCTTGCTCCAACTAAAAAAGTGGACCACATCTATACATTTTATGAGCTACATTACAGATGTGGCAGTGTCATCATTTGCAGCTAATCAAAAYATGCCAGTTGGGCACAGATCTCCTAAGCACGTGTATCAGTATTATTTGTCATGCAAGTCATTAATTTAAAACTGATGCATCTGTTACAATCATTGGTGCTCAAGATGGAAAAGATCCATAGGGAGGCTTTCAGCTTTCCATTTAGTGCTAAAGCGGAACTGAACTCTATCAGATGTATTATTATTGTCATTATTATTTAATATCCCCCTCTGCCTCCCCTGCGCACTAGCCACTTAACAGAAAACATGAGTACAGACCTTGTCTCAGATTGCTTGCCACCCGACTGATGGACTAGACGTCCAAGTGACAATAAAACACATACCACAAAGAGAATGGCCAGGATCCTCTTGGGATGGCTGTACGGGTGCCCAGGAGAGGCAGGCCAGCTCGTTGCTGGACACAGAGGGATTTGGGGTTTGTTGTTGCTGTTGAAGTGTAAACACGATGGTACAAGGTCAAGGAGTGTATCTGAGCACTGATACTTTATTAGCATGGACACCAAAGCATGCTAGAAAGAAAGAAGTATAATGCAATATATTGCAGATGCTAAATAACAGAGAGCTGATAGACTAACCAAACTGCTGCTGTAAATACCCTCTTTCAGACCGGGTTCAGATGCTCTGCAAACATTGGGCAGTATCTAAGTCTTGCATGCCCTCAGGCTTGTATTAGCCATGCTTCCAAGCTCAGAAACATCTTTATTTCAGCAGTGCTCATGACATCTCCAGCTCAAAGTCTGTCCTTGGGCTGTTTCTGCAGGACTCACATGCCTGACTTCCAAAAAAATGAGCCTGGCAGCCAAGGCTGGGACCTACTTACCTTTAGGAATGCACTTTCTTCATTACTCTTTGCAGGTTACAGAATTGCAGAGATACTGAGTTTCCAAGAAAACCTCATGTACGTTAACCTTGGGCAAAGGCAGGGGACATTCTTTGTGCTTCCAGGTGACCCCTGGAGCCCAGTGATGGTCACATTCATCACCCAGCCGAGCTCTCCTTGGAAAAGTATATTTTGAACTTGTTCAGATCTTAATGAGTCATCTATGAACTATCAACTATTTCACATTCTATATGGAGCATTTGAGTTTCCTAGATGACACCATCAGCTGGGGTGACTGCAAACATCATAAATAATCTCCTCAGTTTAATGAGTTACCATACAAGGAAAGGCTCGTCTACCAGGTAATGAGTCACAGCTTTACTTCGTTGTAGATCAGCTGAGACACTTGATTTACTGTGAGGGCTACCTGTATTAAAACTAATCGGAGGCTAYCGAGGAAACCCAAACAGATCCAACTCACCACAATTTAATCTCCCCACAAATAAAATGTACTCATAAATCAGGGCAAGCATGTAAATGTGCCCCTCCAATGCTTCTACTAGGAAAACTAAGCCCACAAAAAGCTCAGTAGGATGTGAAAACTGTGGTAATGTTGGCAGTATTAGATTAATTCATAACACACAAGGAGCTGTAAGATACATTCTGCCCTTACAGCTGGCTAATTAGTCAAGATAGAGAAAGCAATTTGACAAAAATGTTGATGTCTCAGTTTCCATTTTGAAACTTAAAATGGACATATTTTTACATTTTTATTGAAGTTCCCAGATAAAGACAGAGAAAAAGATAGATAAAAGGTATTAAAATCTTCATCATAGTTTTTACTTACTGAAAGAAGAATTCTGACAGAAAATCAAGTACACAAAATATACTGCTTTTAGTAAAAAATTACATAAAAAGCTGAGTTTCACAGAAATATGCGTATTAATTATGGGGAAAGCATCTCTCTCACTAAAAAACAACAGTAAGGAAAGATGATAGAAATACTTTGATCAGATCTGGTAACGAGCTATTCTCAAGCAAACGACAGCATTAGTTCATTGACGGGCTATTCAGCTTGATCAAGAAAAGGCATGTTGATACAACTGAATGACTGCAGTGAAAATCACCCTCTTGAATGATCATTATCATATCATGTTGTCCAGGTGGTAAATGAATATCCACGTAGAGGAGAGCGGAGACTCAGACTTTGTACTTGGGAGAGTGATACCTCTAGAACTTCAGTCCACAACGGATCAGTTCAGCACTGCTGCAATTTATGTAAGTAAGTCAACAAAGTTGAATATTATCAAAGCCAAATTTTTTTTAAAAAGACCTCGATTCTCATCCCCTTAGCAGATGTACAACTTCAGTGCTCTGTTTCGTTGGTGCTAACAGAGGAAATAATCAAGATCCTTCTCCTTGTCAAAAGATTAATGATATATGTCCACATGGAGGAAGTTATGCAAGAAAGTTTTGTATAAGTACACTGGTTGTCTTAAGATGTTGTACTCCATTTTGCTTCAATGTGAYGTGCGCAGACTATTAATAATAGTAAATGACTGCATTTAGGACAAAAATTCAAGGAAATAATTTATAACAAAATCAGCATTCAAAGCTATCTCTCAGCTTCCACGTACTGGTCACAAATCGCTGAAGAGACATTTATGATTGATTTACAAGGAGATTTTGATATTACCATAGATATATAAAAATAACAGTTGCTTTCTGAACAACTGTCCTTCATCCTAATTATGCAGCCAAACATATCCTTCGTAATTGACAGGATGTTTTCAGAAAAAAGACTTTGAAAGTCAAAAAAGGAAGCTAAGGTATAGGTGCAAAGGTTGATACTGGATGATATTTACAAATGATTGTTGTTATTCACGTATCTCCCAGGCAGACCAGAAGAAGCAGTCACATTGCAGGACAATATGAGAGCTAGAGTAGGCAATGGGACATAGTTCCCATCCTTGTGGTGACAATATTGGTTATGGTGGCTTTATGGCATCAAAGCCCACTRAGCTCAGGGGAGTATCTTTGAAAACAATGTCTCATGGCCATTTCTTTCATTGGGTTAGGTGCTGTCTGTAACTTTCTTGCATAAGTGCATATGGTCTCCTCTGGGAAAACGAACAATTTTAATGGGGGAGTGAATCCCATCTCTTGATGTCCCATATTATGTGTAAGAAGCTGGGACCAGTTTCTTAATCTAGAGGGGAGGAAAATTTGAATGAGTTGTGAGAGATTAGTTATCTTTTAATCCATTTGAACTAGCCATGCCATTCTCTGCTGTGAGATAACTATTAACATCCAACCCTTCACTGCTGCACCCTTAACGTTAGCAGAATGTCATTCTTGGCTTGCAGACAACACTTCACACATTGAAAACACAGGAGAAGTTTTCATTGAGAAAGAGCCACAGTTTCTAACTGCTGAGTGCTCACCTGCAGGTCACTCTACCTAAACAACAAACATTCACACGAGAGCTTTCAGGATATTTCCTGTAACCAAATTATTTTCTTTTTAAAACAGCGATGAAAAGTGGATCAGGAATACAACTTTGTTAAGAACTTGTCAGGCTTTTCCTCTCCTTGTTGTTGCTCTTCATTTTACTCCATTTTCTCCATGCTTAATAAACGTTGTAGAATTAGCATCAGATAGGGCTGTGTTTAAGAAGCATCAAGATAACAAGCTCACAAATCTCCTTTAATAACACCTTCCTCTCCCACACCCTGCCTTTTCTGGGGGGGGTTCACGGGAGAGTTGTTCTGTTACAGCAACCAAAAATGTGGGCTGTTAGCTTTACAGTAAGTAAATGAATTGCATTTTTCCCTGATGGCCTTGCTTATTTCAAGGTCAAGTAGAGCAACTCTTTGCTGCCTTACTGAGGCGCTATCAAATGACTTGGTTTTATTCTTTGATCCTTCATTGYGTTGCCCTGTTTTCATATTAGAGGTCAGTCCAAGAGCAAGTGAATTCTCTTTATCTTCCACTGACTTATCTGAGTTTCAGCGAGGTCAACAACTCCCCTCTCCCCTGCATTCCTCCATCCTGCATTTCTACCATTACTTCAGAGATATTAGACTCCTTCATACCAAGCAGTGTAAGGATCCTTCGTAAGAGGAAGTTCCTGCCGCTAAGACCTTAAGGATGAAAAAGATGCAGCAAGACTCAGGTGCTCTTTGGATACAGCTTGCCTACAGATCCACAGGAAATCTGCAGTAAGGTCTCCAGCCAGTCTATTGCAGTGACTTCAGTAAAGGTTCCCCTCACACTTGATTTAAGTGTTTATACCAGATGACCATTGCCTTAATTGCCAGTTAGTCTACTCAGGCATTATTTATTACAACAGGGTGTTGTAGACATTTCAGTTTCACACACTTTCACAGACCCAGAGTAATTTAGGGATCCTGTTAATTCTAAAAGCTGAACCAATAAAGCACAGTAGGGGTTAATCAGTGTTCTCCAGAATAAAGTAAGTTAAAAAAATCCAACTCCTTTCCTGGGGTTCCTACTTGCTTCCTTTAGCCTGTGTGCAAACCTTTTGAGGACCAAAGGCTGTCAAGAATGCTGAAAGTCAATTACTACAGGCTCTCAGAGTACAAGACAGAAGAAAAACATCTAATTTTGACAAAAATGCTCACTATACACTCATATTGCTGCCAGTTTGCAAAGGCACGTTGTTGCTTATTAATATGAACCCAAAAGATTACTATTCAACTTAGGGATATGTGTCCAGTCAAAAAGATTGTGACTGACCTTATGGTACGTGAAGGTATTGGTATGGCTAAGGTGACAAAAGGGTGTTCTTTTACATCAAGCTAGCTCAACTGAAATTACATAAGTATATAAGGTAACACCCAACAATACTGTTAGCTGCTGCTAAGAAGAAGYTATTGAACTGAACTGGCATCATGCATCAGTTAAAGGGGTGAGAGAATTCAGATCGGGCCAAAAAGAGGCAATAAAAAGGCTGGTTTATGGGAGCTGKTTTTGTTTTGAGAAGCTATCACTCAACATCACAACACTGTCAATGCAGTTCCTTCCTTTTCTGTCTGTACTGGTCCTACTTTGTGTTTGCTGATTGTCTTGATTCTTTCATTGATAGCATAGGACACTATTTTAATTGTCATCTGCTCAGTATTTAGCTTCAAACTGTCCCATGAACGCCTTTATCTTAGCTTGACAGAAGTAACATCCTCCACAGTGGCATACGGCAGGTCTTTCATCTGCGACTACAACGCATGTTACAGAGACTCTAGTACTACAAATTCACCACAAAATCACACAGGAAAGTCACTTCCATTGGGAAGATCCAGCTAATCCAGCAAAGCCCTAAGCCAGGTTTTTACCAGCTCAGAGATGTTAATAAAATCTATTCTGCAAAAGAGATACACCAGTAATTTCAATAAACTCAGGAACTAGTATCGTGAGACAGATACATGCTGCACATAATGTCTAGAGAAAAAAATATGACTGCGTYGAATAAAGCAAGCACGAATGGTAGATTGAAAGCATTCACGCAGAAGTGCAAGATCCACAGAGAATATAGTCATGGACAGTAAATAAAAGGCTCCATGGGAAGTCAGTCTGTGCACCCATGGCTAGATTTCAAGATGCCGTTGAGTATCTCTGTAAACAATTTCTTTATTAAGGAGACAGTTTGATTTACAAGTATTGGGTCTGTCAAGTTATTATCTAGCAAGAAGCGTCAGGGCACAACTGTTCAGTGTCTGGCTGGAACTCCACATGCTTACAAAGTGCTTATATCCCCTTGGTCCAAAGCACTTTACAAAYTTTCATATAAAAGCTCAGCTGCATTTTGCTATTAAAGGAAGATACTTACGTGGTGGAAGCACATAGAAGGAACCAAATTGTGTCCAGCTAACACAAAAAACCAAAGTAAGGGGTCAAAATTAAATCCTAGGAATGAACTTTGGGCTGACCCACTAAGACTAATGCTCAGAGTTGGGCAGAAGTGTCCATGTGTCACYGGCAACTGCGACTGTGTGAGAGCTTGGTGTGACTTCCTACACAAAAGATGGCACCATCACTCCTTGTACTACCCCACCACCTGGAAGACRAATTCTTACTGACTCCAGGGAACATTGCCTTCTGCTGCATCATCAGCCACAGATGAGTCTGGCCAAGAATATCTTCCAGAGTGTGACAGTGGCAGGAAAGCAGAACATTTGTAATAAGGTGTTCCTACCACGGGTATCTTAGTTGTTTCATAAATACATATCCATTTATAAAATACAAACAGATGACATTCCCTTTTTTATTTTTTGATTGACTAAATAGAATTATCTTCTAGAATTAGAGCTTCAAGGTCTCATCCTTACAATAAAGAAATTAAACAAATATTTTTACTGTATATTGACTTATAGTTTGGACAATCATTGCTTTATGAGAAGCTGATTAACAGTCAGGAAAGTGGTAGTCTATTGTCCAGTAATTTGCTTTTCATTTTCTGATTCTGCAAATTAACTTTCMTACTAAATGAGGCATTAGGCTGATGTCAATATTTGCAGGTACTCCACAATTATACTGTGTTTGCTAAATCACATTGCTTTAATTCAAAAGTCATTCTGATTTCCATTTAGCCCATGATCCTGCTGGGTGCTTAGTTCTCCTGTAAAAGTGTCGCATGCCCTCAGGTCTCATGGAGTCAATGGCATTAGAGATTACTCAGCTGCCTTCAGATCTGAGTCTCATTTATTTGGGAAAACCATAATTAGAGGTTAGGAGCCAGGTTTATGCAATGTAGATTGTAGACAAGTCATCCAATTCTTGCATTTAAGAATCTCCTCTTTTTACACTGTTTTCATAGTGGGAGATTTCAAGGTTGAACCTGCACCTCTTGTTAAACTAATGTGTCTTAATTTTCTGCAATTTTTAGCTTCAGTGAGGTGTTCTCCAGCCTTTCATCATCTGGGGGAAGGAACAGCTATCTAATCAGCTTGTCTGAAGGAAATGCCTTTTTAATGAGTCCAAGTCTCCAGCAAGACTCAAAATAGCAAGGCAGTAAAGTCAGAAGTGTTTATAGAAAGAAATTGCATTAAAACTGTTAGCATTGTGGTATCTTGGAAATGACAGCTGCTGATATATCCACAAGCTGTCCCAATCTCAACCCTCCTTACTGCTGTACACCCTTGGCTGATGTGCATACTTATACCCCCATTCTACACTGGTAGATGATTAAAATCCTTTCCTGTCACCTCCCTCCTGTACCAGGGTTTTGCACCAGAGGATCACGAAACTGAATTTCAAAGCCATCCCAAGGAAAAGCCTCTTGGCTAGAGTCCTGGGATTTCTTATTTATTTATGTGTTCTTCCTTGCTCTTTGAACATATCTGAAGTTATTCCTCATTTTCTTAACATGTAAGCCTTCCCTCAGACAAATGCACCAAGTAGGACCAGCCAGGGGTGCAGATCTGGTGCCGAGGAGACATGATTTATGCTACATGCAAATCCATTTTGGCAGCGCATGAGCTTTCCTTTCATCCAAATGGCTTAAAGCAAATGCAACTGGCCTCAACATGGCTGCACTGTCCTGGAAAGAAACCCAAATGGGTGTAGTCTGAGAGTGATATCTGAGACAGCTGTGCCTGATTTTTAACTTCACTGGCGTAATTTTGAATGGAGCAGAATGCAAACCTCTCAGACACATTATTTTCCAGCACCCAATGCAGCACTATGACATCCTCGCAGTCAGGTGAAAGCACCTACTCTGCCAGATCAAGGGGCAGAACAAGTGTCAACCCAGCAGACCGAAACAAGCATGCCCTGAAGGTGGCTCTCAAGATAATGTTCCTCAGTCACTCTTGCAATTACGTCAGATTAACAGTGATTTGCAGTTAGGTTGGCACCCAGGGCCACAGGGCAGGAGAGAAACCCTAGCTACACTGCACAAACACCTGTCATAAAACCATAGCCATGGGGAAGGGTGAGGATGCAGACACTTGGGTGAGTATCAAACTCTAATAGCTGCTCCTCACCTACAGCAGTGTGAAGGAGAGCAATGAAATAAACAATCACCCTGTAGAAAATATCCAGAGCAGTTTTGGGAAGAGAAGATAATAGTTATGGTTGCAGCACTGCTTTTGTTGGGTTTTTTTAATATACACCACAGGACCGATATGTCTCCTGTGAGACCGTCGTCTTCTCTTAGCACCTGTCCTTGTTTTTCTCTGCTGCATCCTCAGCAAGAATAGGTACACTGGGTGCCCACTGCTGTTCCAGTGCGGCTGTAGTGGATGAGGCACACATTAGCTCACTAGACTGTAAAATATGTCCGGAAGGTTTGGGAATACGATTCCAATGGCAATTGTAGAGATGCCTAATGATACAGATCAGCTGCCTGCCTTGGCACGTTTCACAGAAGAGGCTTCCACCAGCTCTGCTTAAGGAAAATCATCCTCTACTGTTCCTCCTCCTGTTACCAACACTGCTGATGGTTAAGCTTAGATTTTAAGTTTGCACTTTTGCCCCCTGAGGTGTAAGATATCAGTCGAGTGCTTCACTAAGGTCCTCACCCTTCATAGCTCTCCCTGACTACTACATCTGTGCTAGCCATAAACCTCATATACCATAGGCGCTGATTCTAGACATGGATGAAAAAAGGGATGCCTGTCTAGTATCAAAACACATGACTACACAGATAATTTTCAGTGAGATTAACCACAAACAGGAGGAAAAAAATGAACTAAAGCAAAAATTGTTTTAGGATGGTGACAGATCAAGAAAACTCCAGCTGCTAAGGTGACCCAAAAGTCAATGTTGACACAAGCCCACAGGTACTCAACAAGGCAATGTCCAGCAGACAAGATGTAATAAGATGGTCTCAGGGGAGCTGACTCGTTAAAGATTGTAGTGCCCAACCTTACCTATGGCAGCACATTGCCTCCCAGCTATGAATGTTCAAGTGTTTATAAAAATCTGACAAGGTATCTGCAAGAAATTTAATACAATTAAATTGTATTGTGGGGGAAAAAGTTGTTAATGCTTGCTTTGGTTGGCGAAATAGCTGAGAATTGCGTTGGCAAAACTACTGAGCCCTGAAGAAAAGGAACTATTCTAGCTATAAAGTCCCTTTTCATTCTAGGCTAATGATAATCCAAGAACATTAGTATTCTGCACATTAGTAGTTAAAGCTGGGTCAATTTAGACCAGAAAAACTGTTTGGGTATAACAATAATTAACTATTAAATCCAAACAGGTCATTTGTCCATCCCTGAAGCACTCTACTGAGATCTCTCAGGAATGTGGTATGATGAAAGGTGGCAGAAAGCAAACTTAGGTCTACCGACATACTTGAGTGGAGATGCAAGACCCTCATTCTTTCTTTCAGCAGAGCAGTCCAGGAGGAATTTTTCTCAAGGAAGTAAGTGCAAGTATACAACATAAAGAAGAGAAAAAAAAAATCCAGTCATTCCATCTCTTCTGGACAGAAATTTAACTGATAATTGTATTCTGCTGCAATAAACTGACCAACCAGATGTTTCAGATAATTAGTATTGGAGTCGAATTTTTCTAGCAGCTGTTTTCCTTGTGACAGACAAGCAGTATATCTGCTTCCTCAGCCTGGACAAACTCTTCCAACAGGATGTCTAAGACGCGATCAAGACACGTAATGGCACTTGCATATTTTATATACGTATTCAAGAGCTTTAAAGCATCGACTTGGATATTGGTAACTGCAGTAGCATGTGCAGAAGTTTATTTGGGTCTCCAGATACACACTTGGTGAGTTATATGAGTTTTCAGAGCTTTGCTGCCTTTAGCACCTAACCTAGAGTGGGCAAAAGCTGACTGGAAAGACCAGCACGCCCCCAAAATGTTTTTTTTGCAGGGAATTTGAAGACTTCCCCTGCCATAATTCTACATGCTCAAGTGTTTTAAGAGACACCCCTCTATTTTCACTTATTGAAAAGTCTGTTAGATTGTCCATCCTGTTTATAACGCACCACAGCATCCATCTGGAGCAAAGCATCTGTCTATCCACGCTAATTGAATTAGTCTGTGAATCTACCCATCTAGAGACAGAGACCTTTCTAGCTATCTAACTTCAGAATTTTTATAGCAGAGGTCCCTAAATAAACATGTTAGGAAGGAGATGAGCACTTTTGTAGTCCAAAGAGATTTCAAGACAATGAGCTTTTTTTTGTTTGTTTTCTTTTAGTGGAAGAACCAGTTTTCCCTGGATGGAAAACAAACATCTTATGAACTGGCAGAACCCTGTACAGATGAGCCAGTTTTTCATGACCTCATGCAAAACCCTCGGCATTTGAGGCCTCAGGTAGCTTCTAACGTGCATCTTGTGAGGTGCACAATATCTGAAAGACTGATATGTAGCTCATTAAAATTAAGACCTACAAGAACTACAAGCACCAGACTGTTCTCCCCACTAATTGTTAAGGCTGCCTCAGGCCATCAATGTTGGAGACCATGTCCCAGGGGTAGATGGGACTATTGATACCTGTTGATATGGCCAGACCTGCTGGAAAAGCTGTGGCAGGCCCAAGTTCAGCATGGGAGGGAGCTGCTGGCAGCTGATGAGCAAAGGGCAACAGCTGAGCATGCCAGGTCTCTCGCATTGCTTTCCGGCAATGGTCTGCAGTTCTGCTGGGGCAATGTGCACCAGCTGGGCTTGGTAAAGACTCATCAACCTGGGTGGAGACTCTGCTCAAGATTAATCTTCAGCATCATATTTATTAAAGGTACTCATATAAAAAAAGACCAAAATAAAAAGCCCCCAAACAACGATGATATTTTGGGAGAAGAAACTCAAAAAGGGTGCTGGGAAAAAAAAGGGGCTCATTGAAACTGTCAGTTCTCTTGAACTCCTGGTGTGACTGGTGATGACTGGTTTATGTCTTGAAAAATTAGAATGTTCTTAAAATTCCATTTTCAAAAGTATCTTCCTAGGTATTCAGGAGTTTCGAAGCCTCAACCACCTTTGAAAATGAAATGTAGGGTCCAAATCATGTAGTTAGTTTTTAAAAACTGAACCTCTGTTTCCACAGAAAACTGTTCCTCTCAAAGGCCACAGACATCCCAGTACTAAATGGGTCAAGTACCTAAACTGCCACTTCACTGGAAGTTTAATAAAATAAGGAAGTAAGGCAGCAGCGCCCAGTGCGGACCCAGAAACGAACTGGAAAAGTGCGCTCGAAGAGCAAAGCAGATCAGGTTTTGCTATTACGCCAACAAGGAATGTGATCTGTAATAGTAGAAGTGATGATCAGTGGTTTTTAAAAGAAGATATCTCTTGAAATTAGAACTCAAGGTGGGGGTGACAACAAAAGGCACCATCAGAAAGACATGTGGCTGGGGACACGAAGCACAGGCCCCGAGAGCAAAAGCTCGCCCACGTGGCAGCAGCGTTGCCACACATGACACCTACTGCCGTTTATTTTTTTGAACATGCAATTTTTATACAGCCTCCCTTCGCCCTTTAAAAAGGAGCATTTGCAGGAGTATGAAATTAGGGCGCCCAAGCTGGGGGACGCYAGGAAGGAGATGCGGGCCAGGCCTATTCGGGGGCAGCTTTCCCTCACCCTGCGTGAGAAACTTCCAGCCCCGCGCAGGAGCCGCCTCCACTTGCGGGCGGCGTCCCCCAGCCCCGCACCGGGAGGAGGCGGCCCACGGGGGCAGCTGGCGGGGGCGGGTTGCGGCTGCCGCCCCCTCCGGCGGCGGTAACAGCCGGCCGCGCCGCGCCGCGCCGCCCC